>PVHX01008083.1:0-86475 GCA_004024805.1 Geosciurus inauris
TGTTATAGGTGTCTGCAGTGGTAGTGAGGGATGGCATGATCTGTGGTGGCAAAGACCTTTACCAATTAGCCCAGCCTGGAGTTTTAAAGGTAATCTGGTAATGTCTGTAGACTTATGAGATTGCTGCTGGACTCTCTTTTGGGGTATGACTGCTGTCCATGCCTGAAATAGAATGGCTGCTGGGTGGGTTCTGATGTCAGGTAGGGATGCCAAGTGGGCTCCCTGGTCAAGTGGGAATGATGGATGTACTCTGTGTTGGGTTGGGCAGGTCTTCAGGTTTTGCTCTATAGTTGGGCAACTCTGATCAGGCAGAGTTGTGGACTATACTGTGCATTTAGATGGGATTGCTTTTATGGCTCCTTATTTAGGTGAAGTGGTAGGATATTTCTGGGTTGAGTAGGGTAGCTGGCTATGTTCTGAAGTTGGATGTAGTCACTGGCTGGATTTTAGTTGGCTGAGGTCAATGGCAAGGACTTGGTACCAGCACTAGTATCCTCATGCTAGTCTCTACTATTGAAGCTCTTTATTGATTTTTTTCCGTTTAGTCATTGTAATCTTCAACTCTAGGGTTTTTTTTTTTTTTAATATGTTCTATTTCTTTGTTAGTTTTAACTCTTGTTTATGTATTTTTCTGCTAATTTTATTTAGATGTCTGTTTTTTCTTGTAGTTCACTAAGCTTTAAGAGGATTGCTGGAATTCATTGTAAAGAATAGTCTTGCTCCTTTTCTTTGTTCCTATGTAGTTCAGATGCTCTAAACTTGCCAATTCTCCTAATGTTCTCCATGAGGTAAGACAGAAGTTTGCTTTTAGAAAGCACCCCAAAATGCTGGATGTCTGCCTCAGGTTCTATTTGCCCCATAGGAGAAATTGTAGGTCCAGGGAAATTCTCCCCATGTGACACTGTAAAGCTTGAGAGAGGTACAGCAAATTAGGAATCAAATGAAACTGTTCCTTTTATCTTTTTAATGCACGATGTTTTAGTTTTTGAGCTCTAACGGAGTATTTCAGCCTTATCCCTGGGCCCTGGAATTTTCATAAAGGCATTCTTATTTGTGAACATTTGTTAACTTATAAATATCAGCTGTCAGGAGTATTTCATGTTCTGCCATCTTGCTGATACCCTTATCTTGAAATTATGAATCATTTTTAAATAAAATGCTTTGCATTTTCATTTTTCAACAGATCCTACAAATTACATAGCCAGTCTTGCTCATAGCAGAGTACAAAAGATGATGAAATGTCCACCTTCTAAAAGAATAGTGATTTTCTCCCTCCAATGCCTGTTAAAGAGGAGCCATTTCAGACACAGCATAACCAATCCCCTCCCAAGACTATGGGAAAGAAGGGAGTGCCTTTTGAGGGAGTATATAGCTTAAAGAGTTAGAACCTGCGTTTCCCCATTTTCTCTCCTTTTCTGAGTGGTGTTAATCCATCCCAATAGAAATTGCCATCTGGAGTGGTTCTCTGCCTCACTAGGCTGAGAAGTGATGGCCTGTTTTTGTTTAATAGTTGTCAAGCCATCAGAGATAAAGGAGGAGAAAGAATGTTTCAGTGGAGAGAGGGAATGCCAGGGGTTGGGTTGGTGGCAACCTGAATGTCCACCATGAGGTACAATAAGGATTTGAGAGTATCATTTGGATCAAGTAGATACTCTAGAGAGTGACTAGACTTAAGCTATCTTGTTGGTTCCCGATCACTTAAGAGGACTGTTAGCTAAAAGCCATGGGTGGACTCATGAGGTATGGCCTGAGCAGAGGATGACAAACTCAGACCTGAGACAGACCTCCTGCATCAAAGCACTATGCAGAGGCCTCCCAAGACCCATGAGTGTACTACTTACTCCACAAGAGAGCTGGTATTTGATTCTAATACCAGCTATAGCACAGAGATAGAACTCAATTCACTGAGGATTAGATGAAGAAACAGATAGCCAATGTGAAAAGGAGAGGTGATCATTCTCTTCTTCCTCTTTTTCTGTCCTAACACAACTTGGTAAGCATGTGTTACGGGAAGAACTGGCCAAGAGAAAGCAGAACACAGTTTTTCCCCACCCTGGGCCTTGGGAGTCTGCACTAAGGAAAAAAGTACAGAGTGGAGAGGAAAGGTGTGGGGTAGGAGGAAAGCCTTAAAATGACTGAGATGCTAAGCAAGCAACTCCGTGAGACCCTGTCTCTACATAAAACACAAAATAGGGCTGGGGATGCGGCTCAGTAGTTGAGTGCCCTGAGTTCAATCCCCAGTACCAAAAAAGAAAATGAGAGTGACGTTTATAATGAACAGAAGTCTTGAGAACTAGAAAGAATGTGTTTTTGATAATAAAAGAGTAAAATCATAAGGAATTGGGCATAAATATTAAATGAGCACATCACCTAGGGAAAAAGGTATTTGAAAGAGCACCTGAGAACAGAATCTGGAGTTTGGGGGAGCAAGGGAAGGGAAGTGGGAGAGAGGGGGAGAAGAGAGGTGGAAAGTATAGACAAAATACTGTTGGTTGTAGGTTGATGGCAGATCTGAATGAAATGCATGAGTTTACCTTGCTGTTGTCTTTACTTTTATAAAGCTCTTTACTTTTTTGAAGAGCTCTTTACTTTTTTGAAGAGCTCCCTAATTTATAAAAGCTTAAAAATATTGGCCTTAAGTGTCTTTAACACTTTATTATTTGTGTATATTTGATCCATTTTTATTCTTCCTGTTTTATCTTATTTTTAAGTTTTAAAGAACCATGAGTTTGTCTTTGAACATTATTATTTATGCCTATTTTATCTTATGTCTGCCTTTAATTCTTTATGCCCTTAATACTTAAAATGTGTTACTTTTAGATGTATTGGCAGAGTCCTGTCCTTACCTTTTTACATTTCTGAGTTTCTTATTTTCTATTTTGTAAGGCGGAATACTAGGGATTGAGCCCAGGGTTGCTTTACCACTGAGCTATATCCCCAGCCCTTTTTTGTTTTTTTTGTTTTGAGACAGGGTCTTGCTAAGTTGTCCAGGCTGGTTTTGTACTTGCGATCCTCCTGCCTCAGCCTCCCAAGTAGCTGAGATTACAGCTGTACATCTGGCTTCTATTCTTGGTATTTAAAATTCTAAATTTTTCAAATTTTCATTCTTTCTACCCTTAACTTTTTGTCTTTCTTAACTGTTCACATTGTTGATTTATATCTTTGTTTTGTCATTCTGAACTTTAGCCTTCACAAATGTTACATTGTTGCAGGTTTTTATTGTGCTTAGAATAATTATAAACAAAGAACGCGTTGTAAACTGTATTATAGCACCTCTTGCCACCTTTTGTTGTTGCTGTCTCTCAACAGCACATTTCTTCTGTCACTCTTAAAACGAGTTCTTCAAAAATTATTTAGGCTAAAATACTTCTGAAAAACCCTGATAATCTTATTGTACAGAATGCAATTCAGTTTGCTAACATATGCTCTTTCTTATATCACACAACTGTTCTCTTCACATTTTCTAAAACATGTCAATGTACGATATTGGCTTGCTGTGTCTTGGAATCAAACATCTACTCAGATACTTGCATTTATGAAATCAATTCTAGAATATTTTTGCTATTCTGACTATAATGATTGCTTAATCACTTATAAATTAGAAGTATAGAAGTGAGATTTTGAAATTATTATTTTTTGAAAAATGTGTTTGTGTTTAATATGCTCTTCAAACCATTCTAAAAAGACTTACTTCAGGAAACTCAAAATTCTTTTTTTTTTTTTTTTGTATTTTTTTTTCATACTCCCTGTTTCTTGCTAACATTTTGTCTCTATCCCAGAGGAGGGTGACTCTGTGGTCTTCCCAAATTCCTTTGAAGCAAAAATGATTATTTTGTTTTTTAAAAGTTTCTGTTAAGAGTCCTAGAAGATAAATAGTGTCTAACATGTCAACAAAATGAGTAATTAGCTGCAAAACATAGGTAGAGAAAATGAAATTTGATTTGAACCCTCTCTTTAGAGAAGGCTAACTAGGTTCTTAAAAAGTTGCTGAGGCCCTATATATCATAGTAGAACTCTAAAGAAAAATTTAAATATCTCCTATAAAAATTACATATTATGCACATGTGCATTTGTATAAGGTTTTGATTTATCCCCAGGGTTTTGTCAGTAAACTGATAGTGCTTAGTTTCTTGGAGAAAAATGTCATATTAACCAAACTCCTGACAATTATATAATTGTATAATACAACAATTATGCAGTTTAAACATGAATATATTTAAAATAACACATTGTTTAAAAGGGAGTAGGAAAGATGATCTATCAAATCGTTTAGGGATGATTAAACCAGAATTCAGTAAAAATATGGATCTATACTTTATATCATTTAAGAAAATAAACTGCAGGTGGATTAGAGAGAAAAATAGAGAAAAAAATTATTAAAAATAGTTTATCATAAAAGGAAGTGAATTTTGTCAAATGCCTTTTATGCATCTACTGAGATGATATTTTTTGGTTTTTCCATTTTCTTGGCCAAAAGGTACAAATTTATTTTTGTTTTGATTAATTTTGCCTTGTAAATAGTTACTCTAGAGGTTGGTTAGATGCTTTTCTCTCTATTGTCTTCATTCAAACAAAGGTGGGACAAATTACTTATGGTTAGTTAGTACCACTGTTTTAGTCAGCTTTTTTGCTGCTGTGACCAAGAGAATGAATAAGAACAAATTTAGGAGGAAAAGTTTATTTGGGGACTCATGGTTTTAGAGGTCTTAATTCATAGACAGCTGACTCCATTCCTTGCCTTGGGGGTTTGAGGTGAGGCAGAACACCATGGTGGAAGGGTGTGGCAGAGGAAGGCAGCTCAGGACATCACACCAGGAAGCAGAGACTTCCCTCACCATGGACAAAATATATATATACCCCTAAGGTATATCACCAATGACCCACCCATTTCAGCCACACCTTACCTGCCTACAGTGACCACCTAGTTACTCCTTATCAGGAGAATAAAGTGCTGATTAGGTTAAAAGTCTCATAACCCAATCATTTCACTTCTAAGCTTTTTGGATTGTCCTGAACACGAACTTTAGCAGGATACCAAATATTGAAACTGTAATAGCCACTGATGACTATAGCTTTGAATTGTTATTGTAAAACAGTTGTTCAGTTATTTTAATTTTTATTTGGAATCAGACCTCATTATAAAAATTTGTTATGATTCATAATATTTCAAAAATCAATCATAGCATTTTTTTTTTGATGCTCTCAACCATCTCCAAACTTCTTAATTTCTCTAGAATCTATGCTTTAAACCACACAAAATTTCAGAAGCAACTGTGGCTTTTGGATGTATAACTTAATGGCCCTTTTGTATTTTGTTTGTATCAGGATTGAACCCAGGGGTGCTTAAGCACTGAGCCACATCCCTTGCCCTTTTTTATATTTTATTTAGAGACAGGGTCTTGCTGAGTTGCTAAGTGCCTGGCTAATCTGCTGAGGCTGGCTTTGAACTCAGATCCTCTTGCCTCAGCTTCCTGAGTTGCTGGATTATAGGTGTGCACCACTGCTCCTGGCTCCTTTTGCATTTTTAAAAGAATTCCTGATTGATCTCTCCACTGACTACCTAATGATATTTGAGAGAGAACTGTGTGTGTGTTTAACCGATTTTGATCAGAAAAAAAGATTTATATATTTTGTTCCTGGTTTCAGATACTTCACTTAGTGGTTACTTTAGTAAAAGGTAGAAGACTCAGTGCACACTTTACCTGTTCTTTTTTTAAGATTCCACTGAAATTACAGAAGAAAAAATTCTGGAAAATAGGAAAGAGTGACACAATGTCCAGGAGATGAATTAAGGGAAATTCTTATTTTAATGAACAGTTGGTGAGAGTTTAATTTCCTAGTCATTTTTTGGAAGCAAATTCAACTGAAGACATAAAAATAAAGATATACATATCTTTTGAACTATGAATTTCACTCCTAGGATTATGTACTCCAGAAAAATTTAAACATGTACTGAAGATGTATGGGTTAGGAAATTCAACAATTTGAATGTTCATCCAGATTAAAATCATTAAATGAATGCAAGATTATGTATACTCATATAGGTATAATTATATTTATAAAAATTATAGGTACATATATGAAGACAGGAATGGTATGACTCTATCTTGTTTACACCCAGAGAAATGGAAAATTGTGTTCCACGTGTGTACTATGACTTGAAATGCATTCTTCTGTTTTAAAAATAAGTTACTGTGGGATTCTTCTGTAATTAACAGTGACATGTGGGAAAAAATAGACTGTCTAGAGATAACTGTTGCTTTTTACCTATCTATTATTTATACACCTAGTACCATTTTTTACACAAAATAGTATGTCAATAAGTATTTATTGAATTAATTATACAATAAAATTTTAAAAAATTATATATATATATATATATATATATATATATCAATGTGTGCATATGGTACTAGGATGTTTTCAAAACATTTGCATACTAAATCCTGAGCAATGGCTAACCATGAGAGGGGAATGAGACTTAGTTGAAGGGTCATGAAGGAATAAGGTATACTTGTACTTTTTTTATTGTATATTTTAGTAGTGTTTGAAAAAATTTGAAATAAGGATCAGAAGATTGAATGATATACATGAAGTTTCTTCTACTGAGGGTTTCACATATATTTTAATTTATCTCTGAACCTGAGATCCCTCATGTTGCTCTTTTTCTAGTCTGATTATAGATGATTCTAGCTTGTGATTTCTGTCAATTTTATAGTTAATAGGACTAAAACTCCATAAATGAATGGTTTAGATCACATTTCTCTCTTGATATAGTTTCTGAAAGAGTATAGACCATTAAAAACATAACACGAGTTATTTGTTCTGTGTTCTCTTGAAAACAAAATATTGAATGTGAAAACTAGGTTTAGTTTTTAACGCAGTTTTTGGTTTAATATTTAAGTGTCTGCAGTACCCTGGATGTATTATCATATGTAGAACAGACATGTTGTGCATTCATTATTTCTACAGCATGAACCTAAAAATACCCCACACAAAATGAGAAACCAAAGAAGGAGCAAGTGTATTTTGTTCATTATGATAATCCTCCTCAAGTCCCCTCTTCCTGCTTTTGATCTAGGTGAAAGCAAGCTGAGAACCTAATTAAGCCATTGGTAGTGAGACCAGGAGTTATGATGTGCAAAAAAATGATTTTGACCAACCAGGTTTTGAAGTTGAAGTTAATTAAGAGCAATATACAAATAATCCCTGCGAATGGTGACATTTAAAAATGCATGTTGAATATTCTGAAGCAGTTATGTAAATTACCAAGAATAAGACTCTAGAGAAAATGTAAAACATGCAGGCTCACCTTTTAATACCTTTCAGTGATGTTTTCATTAGATTTAATATTTGCTGGGGGACTATGTATTTGGATATAATCTGATGACAGAAACGTAGCCCCCAAAGATGGGGAGCCATAGAAGAGAGGGCTGCTGAGAAGTAGACTTATAGGTAAAGTTTAATGATAACAAAAATAAGAAAATTAATGACATCCTCTCTGGTTCTGTGGAGGTTTTGAGCCTGCTTGTAATGTAAGAAGCAGAACTAACAAGATTCTGAGGAATTGGCAGTTTAAGAAAGGGTGTGGTCTATAGCTCTTGAAGGTTCTCTCCTTGGGTGAGTTCTTGGAATGGGAGGTGTCAAAAATTAAAATCTTGAAACTATCATTTGAGTTACATATACTTTAAAAAGATATTTAGTTCATATATGTCAGTAGGTTAAGGAGGGAGTATGTGGTAATTGCTCTTACTATATAGCTGGAGAAATAAAGGAAACTACTTAATAATATTTCTAAGACCAGGTAGTTGGCCCGTGGTGGAAGAGGGTATTCTGGTTTTCACTTCTTTAAGATATCTGCAAAGTTTGGGGGCAGCAACTTCTGGCACAGCTGCCTCTAGAAGCAATTCTGTTCACATAGGACACACTTCCATCATGAATTACTTTCTACTCTCCTCCTCATATATGCTGGTTTAAGTCCTTCTCCATTCCTCCTGTCCTTTTCTTCTTTCTCTCATCATTAGCATTGGCCAACTCCTTATTAAGATCTTATAATTTTGCTACACTGCATGCCATTAAAAAAAAAACATCTACTCAAAAGAAAAGATTTTGTATGTATGTTCAGAGACTGCTGTGTTAATGATGAATTCTCTTGTATGCTATCATTTCTATGCTGGTTGGGTATTGCTTTTGGTGGAGGGAGGAGAAATTGTGTTAACCTATTTAGTGAAGCTCAGAATTTGAAATCAAGAGTCCCAGAGACTTGAGGAACTGGAAATGTGTTCCACATTTTGCCTATCAACAAAGCCTAATCAAGAATACATTCTCTGCCAGCAACATTCAAAACAGATGATTCCAAGCTGTGGCTTGGAAATAAACTCCTTTTATTTCATTTCAATTTATAGTGTTCTTTGCCTTCATTTTGCACAGACATTCAGGGAATTTTCCCATTTAGAAGAACCCGATGCACAAATTAAAAGACTTCAAAGTAATACCATTCACAATCTGTTGAGAGATTGTTGTAGGTTAATATATGATACTATCCCAAGTTCCTAACAATAATCTACTGTACTTGGAATATGCTCCTACACACACGTCTCATGGGAAGATCATCTTTGGATTAACAACATTAATTAAATGAGACTGGTTTATTATTCAGACTCCAATTTGCAAAACTTTAGGTGGTGTTTGTTTTTCTTCAGCTTTTCTTTGATTTTCATCTCTACAAGCTTTCTCACAAATATTGTTAGCAGAACTGCTCATAATTAATTTTAAACTCAAAGACAAACCACAGGTTATCTGACTGATTTATAGTAGCAGAATCTGGTAGGAGTTAAGAGCAGGATAAACAATTTAAACAATTCTTGTGGGGATGGAACTCTTTCTTATTTTGAGTAACTCAAAAGTTTTAAAATTGGTATTTGCAAATTTATCTTGTGGATCTATTTGTTGGAATACTGCTTCTAACTGAAACCAGGAAAAAAAGTCAAGTGGAAGAGATGTTTAAATTCCCAGAGCCAGAAAAAATAAAATAAATCTCAAATACTCACATTAAATTAACCCTGGATTTATCTTGCTAACATAGCAAGTCATTATATACTTAATACAATTGAGACACATGATTTTGATGATCAGACCATTTCTTGAAACAATATTTTCACAGTACATGAAATGTAAGAGCTTAGGATAACACCAAATTAACCCTGAGGGAGATAGTCATTGAAATGCTCATGATTTTATATGGGAAGCAGAGCAAAGCTGAAGAATCTGAGATATAGACAGACAAGCTCTCAAGCTGTGAACAGATGTGTTCTCAAAGTCCATTTAAAATCAGTAGTTTCCAATTTTTCAGAACATATTCTGTTGTCTGTGTGCTAGGCACTAAGCGCTTATGTGAATTGTCTCATTTAATTCTTTCAAAAATCCTGTGACTTAGATTATAATTAACCCAATTTTATAGATGAAGAATGTGAGGCACAAATTAGATTAAATTTTCCAAGTTTACACAGCTAGATTCTAGGCAGTTTGACTCTAGAATGTACTTTTAACCCCTTTATACAAAAGTGATGGTGTTAATCATAATGAGATTTTGTTCTGATGATTTATTACTACATAATGATCTATACCACCCTCAATAATTTTATTTTACTCACACTTTTGTGAGTCAGGAATTCAGGAAGGGCTCATCCGGGCAGCTTCTATTTGTTCCACTTGGTGTCAACTGAGAAAGGTAAACTGAGACTGGAATTCACCTCTAGCTTGGCTTATATAACTGGCAATTTGGTATTTGGTTTTAGTTGAGCTCAACTGGGGCTGGTGGCTATGGTGCTTGGTTTCTTTCCACAGGGCTTTTTCTTGGGCTGCTTAGGCTTCCTCACGGGATGGTGGCTGAATTCCAAGAGCAAGTGTTCCAAGAGACAGGAAGTGGAAGGTGATAGTTTCTTGAAGTCTGGACCTGGAAAACTAGAACAGCATTATTTCTGCCATATTTCATTTGTCAAAATAAAGATAGAGACCACCCAGATTCCAAGAGAAGGGGCCTACATTTAGATGGGAAGAGTGGTAAGGAATTTTTGGTCATCTTTCATCTATTGCAGGTACCTATAATAAACCATAAAAGCCTATTTAACATGTGGCCTAAATTAATGTTTCTTAGACTTATCTTTAACCTTACTTCCTATATCAGATTAATTTTAGTTTAAGCCTTACTTTAAAAAATATGTGTTTTAAAAACTCTCAAGGTCTATGATTTTTGCAGAGAAATATGCTTTATTTTAAAATATAAAACATCTAGAACAGAATTGGGATTTTACATATATTTATCAGTTATAATTTTTCCTTTGGCTCCAATGGCAATCATTAGATTTAACAGACAATAAAGAGTTAACCACACACTTTGGGAGGCTGAGTCAGGAGAACTGCGAGTTCAAAGCCAGCCGCAGCAACAGTGAGGAGCTAAGCAACTCAGTGAGACCGTCTCTACATAAAACACAAAATAGGGCTGGGGATGTGGCTCAGTGGTCAAATACCCTTGAGTTCAATTCTCAGTACCAAAAAAAAAAAAAAAAAAAAAAATTACAACCCAGAAGAGCAAAAATGGACTAAGTTGTTTGATAGTATAACTCTTCTAGTTTATCTTTTATGACATAAATACCTCATTTCCCAAGTTGCATAGCAATGTTTTTTTTTTGTCCGTCATCAAACTCTATATCTGTGGCTCTTTTGCAGCAGGGGGTACGGCCAACTCATATATACTTAGAATAAATACAGGGCCCTGGGAAATAGTAGACATATGTAATTTGAATGTATCTAAAATAAAGTACCAGTAATCTAATTTACTAGTAGATTTTGTCTTGTTAAGAATCTAATGTTCTTAACATTAGGTGGTAGTGCATGCCTCTAATCCCAGCAGCTCAGGAGGCTGAGGCAGGGGGATCGTGAGTTCAAAGCCAGCCTCAGCAACTTAGCGAGGTCCTAAACAACTCAGTGAGACCCTGTCTCTGAATAAAATACAAACAAGGGCTAGAGATGTTGCTCAGTGGTTAAGTGCCCCAGGTTCAATCCTGGGTATCAAAAAAAAAAAAATCAAATGTACTGATGGCTAATGAAGCAGAAATGCACCTGGTGGTGTGACAGTTTAATGTTTGTCATTTAAAATGTTTTAATACAGTTGTAAACCAGGGATATATTCTATTCTGATAAAGAAATTCAAAACATATAATGTTAATGCACTATTGTGAAGGTGTGTATTTATCAAAGGCTATTTATCTCAAAAAGGTCAAACATTTTTGTCTCTTCATTTGGTCTCTCTTTTCTTTCTCAGAAGTGATAAAAAATTAGTAAGAATGAACATGAAGAGCATCACATTGGCCTTTTAGGTCCAAGGCATAAGTTTGGGCTTATTTCTGTGAATCAGGGCCTATGAAACCATGCTGTTAAGCTGGTCCATAACACATGTAGTATCCTCTGTTCTTCTGGTCTGAGGATTCAGAGTCATTCAGTCTTGCTGTAAGTGCACAAATGTAGCTTGTTCACATCTGAGGGAATAAGAAAGGAAGCTCCATGAAGTTAATTCAAGAAAAAGAGGAGTCGACTACACTAATAATCCACTATGAAAAGATATGTTCTTGGTCTTCAACTAAAACATTCTTATCTGAAGAGCTAATCTTCAGGACAGTGGCTCTTACATTTCTTGATTATGAGCCATCCAAATTCATCATTTCTTGACCTATTAAAATGTTTGCTGTTTAAATCTGTACTCCATTCCGTCTTGCTGTAGGTAACGATCATGATTTAGTAAAGCAATGAATAGAAAGGGAGTGTGAAAGGAGAATCTTAAGTAAATTCATTTGCTACTTACTTTGCATTTTAGTAATAACTCATACCCTGTAAAATTAGAGTTATTGGTAGAAGTAAGCATGAATATTTCTTTTCTGAAGATTTTATTAGTGCGTATGGTCTTTTCAATGACTAATAAAGAATCAGCTATAAGGATGAAGATTTATATATATGTAAGAGGGACTAACATTGAAAGAGACATAGGATAATGAGGTAGGAAAGATTAAAAATAGAAATAGGAAATTTTAAATTTCATAAACATTTATGGAAGGTAGTCTACAAATCAGTAAAAATCAAGAATTTAAAATGATGCTGATGCTTTATAAAGATAATGAAGAAAATAAGAAAAATCCATACTTGAGCACACACAGTTGCAAATGAGAATAAAGTGAAGAGTGACTGGTCTGAGTCAACTTCTCTGCTCTCTTACATACTTTCCCAGCTCCAATCAAAATATAGTGAAATGGGAGATGATGAACTAAGGCGTTTAAAAAACCCCATTTCCGACTTCATCAAGGCCAAATTGCAAATGACTTATCTCAGAGAAATGAAGAGCACCTTCATTCCAGCAGTTTCAATGGGGGGTTGCGTTTCACAAGCACACACAAAAAATTATGAAAATGAACATGTGTGGATGTTTAATAGCTAATTTTCCAAGTTGATTATCTTGGCCAGTTCATTGGGATGCTCTTGCTTCTTTCCTAATTTAATTTATTTCATCCTTTTTATTGTCCCCTTTAAATGGCAATTAGGGAAGATAGCACTCCATTTTGCCTCCTACTTGCCCTTTTGCTAAATCATGATTTCACCCTGTGCCAGATAGTTACTGGTATATGAAGAGATGGCGCTGGTGAAAGGCAGAGTGGGTGAACATACTTGACTCACGCCTGAGTAATCCAGGAGAAAGTCGCCAATGATTGAGGTGTGTGTGTGTGTGTATGTGTGTGTGTGTGTAATACCTTAGGAGAACTCATTTATTCACATATTCAGAAATATGAAATGCCTATTTGGAAGTTCAAATTCACTTGTGATGCCAACAAGCATGCTACAGCTACTAAAAAGGCAGTTATCAACCTCGAAAATATCAGAATCTTTCTGCTTTGTACTTTCTGTTTTAAAAGTATATATCTGTATATAGGGCAAGCAGCTATTAAGTGCTATAATGATTTTTGGTATATTATCACTAAAGGGCATTTTTAAGTACTTGTTTTTATGTAGTCCTGTCTTAGGTGAGCCAGAAGAAGGCCTTCTGGATATGTTGCACTCCACTAATAAATTTTGCAATCTGTTCTTTAAACACTGTGTGTGTGTGTGTGTGTGTGTGTATGTGTGTGTGTATGTATTTTTTGGTACTGGGGATTGAACACAAAGATACTTGAACACTGAGCCACATCCCCAGCCCTATTTTGTGTTTTATGTAGAGACAGGGTCTCACTGAGTTGCTTAGTGCCTCGCCATTGCTGAGGCTGGCTTTGAACTTGAGATTTTCCTGTCTCAGCTTCCCAAAGTGCAGAGATTACAGGCATGTACCACCGCGCCCAGCATAAACACTGTATATTCTGATGAGGATAGTACAAGAAGTCTTAACATATATTGATTCTATAGACAAAGGAAGTTGGAAGAATAGTCTCTGTTCTCAGGTAGCTTTAGTATAAAATGGAATATCAAATAGGATGCAATAAACAGATTTCTTAGCTGTACTGAGGACTTTTAATTCTAGAGGTTCAGGGAAGTTAGGCTAGAAGACCCCTTGAAGTGGTGAAATCTTGATTAGAGTGAGTGTTATGCCTGGTTTCTCTACAGCTAGTTGGTTCGTGTAGCTTTGCAAAATCTACAGTAATCCATCCACCAAAAATTATCCCCTTTCTAGATCCTGTCCCTTAGTCCCCAGGCTCATATAGTTCAAAGTAATGAAGGGGAAATGTACAAGCACCAGCTTCAGAGGGAGGTGCATCATTAAGGGGAAAGAAGAAATTTATAGATATTTATTTTTGTACTAGGGATTTGAATAAAGTGTGTTTTACCACCAAGCTACATCCCTAGTCCTTTATTTTTTATTTTGAGACAGTGTCTTGCTAGGTTGCTAAGAGTCTTACTAAATTGATGAGGCTGGTCTTGAAGTTGAGATCTTCCTGCCTCAACCTCCTGAGTTGCTGGGATTACAGGCATGTACCACCATGCCTGGCTGAAATTTATAGATTTTTAAAATAGTATTTGCTTTCACAAATGTCTTGTTAAATGACAAAGGAAGTCTATGAGCTTTTAGCATTACAAATATTCTTTATCTTTCGTTCTCTTGAATTTATGGGAGTAGAATTCTTCTCACTTACCTAGGGTGGCAAATGAAACTCAGAAATGCAACTGATAATTGAGCTAGCATCTCCTACCTCTGTGCTACAGTTGTTTAGAAAGGATAACTCATCTTTATAGCTGAGATGGACTGCTAAAAGTCCTTGTAGTCATTCCTGTAACTAGATTGCATTAGCCTTAAAAGAGATGTTTGTATGCTAGGTGTAAAGTGATGGTTTGTACCTGAAACATAGAAGGTACTCAATATTTATTAAATAAATGAATGTATAACT
Source organism: Geosciurus inauris (assembly GCA_004024805.1). Taxonomy (NCBI): domain Eukaryota; kingdom Metazoa; phylum Chordata; class Mammalia; order Rodentia; family Sciuridae; genus Geosciurus; species Geosciurus inauris. The sequence goes on from PVHX01008083.1 coordinate 14,421, forward strand.
GAGAGATCTGGAAGGCCATTGAGAAACTTAAAAAATAGCAACCCCTTCTTCCTTGGCTCAATGGCTCTATGAGCAGCCTTCAGTTTAGTAGGGAGGGGAGGTGGCATCTTCAGTAGAAATCCAAGCATACAGATGGAGAGAGTATTCTGGAAAAAGTTTATGAGTTTACGTGAGTTTATTTTTGGAGTTGGAATTCTAGAAGGTGTTGTGGAAGGATTCTTTGTGAGAGGAACCATGAGAAGATGATTTGCCCAGGAAGAAATATAGAACTATATTTGAATAAGAGTATGGAAGAGGAGAGAAGACTAAGGGCGGGGGCTGGGATTGTGGCGCAGTGGTAGCGTGCTCGCCTAGCACGCGGGAGACACTGGGTTCGATCCTCAGCACCACATAAAAATAAAATAAAGATATTCTGTCCACCTACAACTAAAAATAAATAAATAAATAAATAAATAAATTAAAAAAAAAAGACTAAGGGTGATTGTACTTAGATCTGGGTGATATGCATCATGGGATAGATGGCCCCAAGTTTCCACTGTGAAACTGTTTCCATTCTTTGGAGTCAGACACGTGTGTGATCTTGTCATCTTTCCTCTGTCCCAGAAAAACATGTTCTTTATAGAGTCTAGCACATGGTAGGTATTCAACACAAATTCATCAATAGAATGATTTTATTAAGAAGCACAGGGGCAGGATAAAGGCTTAGATCTTCATTGCTTCTAATTGCCAGGCCTGCCCTGTGCTGCCCAAGTACTTTTGTCAAATTTGTTCATCTCCTTTCAGTGTTTTCCTTTGGAAGATGGATTTAACATGTTCTAAATTACCTCAAAGAGGAGAACTGAGGACACATGGCAGAAGTTAGAGGGAAGTAAATTTCATTTTAAAATTTTCTAATAACCAAAATTCAGAATAAAATAAATATATTTCCTTTAAAAAATACTAACATGGGAATTATTCAAGTAAAAACCAAATAACCATGTCTCAAGGATGCTTCATGAGAGTTCTTTTTCTGTGGGGCTGGGAACTGATCTCAGTGGGTACTCAACCACTGAGCCACATCCCTGGCCCTATTTTGTATTTTATTTAGAGACAGGGTCTCACTGAGTTGCTCAGTGCCTTGCTTTTGCTGAGGCTGGCTTTGAACACGATCCTCCTGCCTCAGCCTCCCGAGCTACTGGGATTGCAGCCATGCACCACTACACCCGGTCTTTATGAGGGTTCTTGCTTTGGAAAAGAGCTCAGTTCTTTGCACCACTGATAGTTTATCATTTCTAGTATTGTATTATGAGATAGTGTAATATGAAAAAATACAAGCAGTCTAGGAAAGGAGATATAGATACAATATTGAAAAGGGCAATAGAGTAAAAGACTGCATCTGTATTATTATTATATAAACATATGTCCACATATTTAATATACAATGTTAGAAAATGTGTCATGTTGTAATAAGAGCTGTTTAGAACGTACTAGGCAGAACATAAGAGCAAATCTGCATTAAGAAGCGAGAGATTGAAGGTTAGAGTCGTTAGGAAAGGTTTCATGGAGGGCTGGTTTTTTAACAGGGTCTCAGGAAGAGGTTACACTGAGGACAGGTGAAGGGGGAAGTCCCTCCACGGGGGCTGTGTCAGGAGTATCAAGAGTTCAGCCTGAGGATGCTGCTGTGAGCCTGGGCTGTGGGGGGTGTTGGGAGGAGGCAGAGTGATTGGGCTCACTCAGGCTCTCTGTGTGCACTTTGCACAGAGATGATGGGAACAATCAATGGTCATTTCAGGGAATGACACACACTTAAGTCCCTCTTGTCTGAAATCCTACAGTATCCTGAGTTCCATTGGCCTGTGAGTTAAGAGACCTGGGAGTCCCAGCTGGTTCCCTAACTAGCTGTTTGGTCACGACACATCACTTAACCTCCCTGAGCCTATTTTCCTCAATTACAGGCCAAGGGAGTTGGTTAAAACATGCTTCTCAAATTTCAATGTGCAAATGAGATATTGTTAAAATGTAACTCTGCTTTCTACCGTCTGGGGTAGGCTTGAGATTCTGCATGGCTAACAAGCTCCCAGGTGATACAGATGCAATACAGAAGTGTTGGTCAGCAGACCACACTTTGAGTAGGAAGGGGTTGGATCACTTAAGAACCTTCACTGTATGAGTACTATGCAAACTAGTTTTAATGGTGTTTTCATACTTCATAGTTGTTCAAGGTTATATTCTCTATAGGTTAAAAGATTAAGAAGTGTATAGTGCTGGGCTTAGTCTATAGTGGGGACCCAATAAACATTTATTTATCAACATGAAGTTGCTCCCCGGGAAAATGTGCTTAAGTTAGAAATGCAGTCAGTTTGACAGTTCAGTCTTATTTATAATTCAAGCATGTAATGCAGGTTCAGCAAATTTAATAAAACTCAAAGAAAAATCCCAGTATTTTCTTAGATCTCTTTTCTCAAAACTCTGGTTTATTCCAGTAAGAAAGGAAGGAATATGCTGTTTAAATACCTGATTGTTGTGTTGCGTTAGGGAAAAACAATTAGATTGCCTTGCTATGTGTTGAGTAGTTGGAATGAAGGTTTCATTGCATTAACACTCATTCCATGGGTCATTCTGAATTCCTGCAAATATGCCAGTGAACCCTAGTTAATTCACTAAAATTGCCAATGGTAGCTTTTGCCTCTGCAAATACCAGCAGTTAATCACTTATTTGAGGTTGAAAATGAGATTATGTGGTTTATTATTTATGCTACCAATTTGTTTGATATTGTTATTATTCCTTTTATAGTAAGTCATATTGGTCTCTGTTCTAAAACACTGATAAAGAGGATGCTTTTGGTTTCTCAAACTGAATGTGAGGGTATTGATATTGAAAATAATTATTTTTGGACTGACAGTAGTAACTTTGAAGTATTCTAAAGAGGTGGTATTGACTGAATATACACATACTTAATTACTCAAGATTTTTGCTGAGCTTTAGGATGGCTTTCAATGAAAGGTTTGTAAAGGTTTTCATAACTTGTTTTTACAATTCTAAAATATTATAACCACATGAAATATGATCAAGAGAAATGTACATACAGGATAATTTACACTACGAAAATGAAGCTGACTTGAGGTTTGCTGCTTACTGCCTAAGATAAGGCAATGTTATTGAAAAGGAAGAAAGAGGAGGAAATATCAGATACAAAGTCTTTCCATCAAGGTAACATAATAGCCCAGTGACAAAAATCTATCATAGAAATATGCTATGAAAATCTGCTAATTAGAGAAATCTATTACAACAATCCATCTCGTAGGACATAACTACAATGCTGAATTTATTCTGTAAAGAAATAGGCTGGCTATACTCAATTTATATTTAAAGATTACTTTATAATTTATTTGCATTAGGAAAAACTTACTTGAGTCATTAGACTTTAGGTGTCTTAAATTCATATTTAATTAGTTTAGGTAAAAGATTTTGGTGTAGCCAACACAATTGAAAGAAAAGTAGTGCAAACAAACTACTAGAAGAGTAGTTGAACCTTTGAATAAGAAACTCCAGTTTGCCTGGACTTCATCTTTTTGGTGTCTACACCTACAGGTGCTGGGTCTATTTTCTCCCACTGCAGACCAGCCTTCTCCTCTTGGCAGTTACTGGAGCTATGGACACCTTGCCATAGGACTTTCCCATGTTATAGCTTATTCCACCAGAGAACCAGACTCTCTCAGATCCATTTCTAAAAATACCAGGGAAGGATCTTATTATCTGTGCCAGATGGCTGCTTACCCTTGGAACCATCAGACATAAAACATCATGTCAGCTTCTGTAACCATGCAGTTGGAACTAGGAGGAGGACGATAAGTCTCCAAATAATGGAGGGATACATTTGCCAGAAGTTGGTGACAAATGGTTGGGCAAGGATTCCCAACATGTTGGTCAGTAATGTAGCTTGAAGCAGCAGATCCTTGCTTTAATACTCCTTGTGTGCCTGCTAGTTATAAATCCAAGGTTGAAATTTGGTGCTGGATGTTTTATAGTACCATCATATAAGCTGCAGGAGCCCTAGAGATTAAAACTGCCAGTGTTTCCTGGGCCCCACACTTGCTTAAGTAATGGATCTATACTGCTTCTGTAATCAATTAGCCTGAGGGAAAGGGAAAGGATAGATTGACAGATGGTATTTTGCAGTAGAGGCAGAATAAGATCTAAGAGTGACCTTGTACATGTTCCCTTCCTACTCCTCTCTGCTTTCTGCCCCCACCAGCCAAGGCACATGTGTGGTCCTTGCAAATAGACTGCAAGCCACCCAGGAGGCAGAAACAATAGTGTATGTGTCTTTAAATCCTTGGAATCTCTGAATACAGTTCTTACACAGCATGAAAGTGTAGCACATATCTGTAACTTTGATCTGAGTTTAAACCATGTTTAACCTGTATAATAAAAATGTCAGAGATATAGCTGGGCTACAGTGTGATTTGTAAAGGTCCTCACATATGAGCACATTACATCCAATATACATGATGCTGTTGTTCCCAATTATGAATAAATAGGGCAGGGTACTACTGGTGATTCTATTTGTCACTATAGAATGTATCTTTAAGGAGAGTATTATATATTCATAGCAATTTTAATTATTCACCAATAATAAATGAATCTGAGTTCCCATTTAAGAAATGCAAGATTTGTATGATTTGAGCACATTATCTTTTACAAGCAGATACTAATGAGTCCTATGAAGGCAATAGACACTAGAAATAGAAGCAGAATCTGAACAAATGTGTTCATTAGCCTTACTTGTCTTCTAATGATAGATAAGTTGAATCTTGAGCTGGACACATGTCCAGATTCAAGCTTCTTTAAAACAGGGGTTATATTATAACAGAAAACTTTATAATAATAAGATTTTGTTATCATTTGTTGTAGAAAAGAATTTCCTGCTGATGAAGATTCTCACAGATACTTTACATTTTTCCTAAATGGAAATCTATTATTTTTTTCCTGAGTATATAAGCAACACATTTTCACTGTCAAAAATTTAAACATTCAGAGATGAACATTAAACAATTTAAAGCTCTCATAATCCTATTCCTCAGAAATAGCCACTTTTAACAACTTGATGCATATTTATTTTATAACCCCCTGTATAGCAATTTATACATACTAAGCACTTGTCCAAATACTTTACAACTATACCTCATTTAATCTTCACGACTTCTCTATAAGGTAGGTATTGTTTTTTCCCCAATTTAAGAGGTGTAAATAGAGTTTCAAAAGTGTAAATAACTTGTACAAAGATACATAGTTATAACTGGAAGAACTAGAATTCAAACACAGGCCATCTGATTTCAGAGTGCCTGCTCTTAATTATACCAAGTCTCTTCCAGATTTCTCTGCATGCTTCCAAGTTGACATTGCTGGCTATGGTGGAGGTTTCTTGCAACGGCCACTTAAAATGTCTCATCCACACAAAATGGAGAGTCCAGGGCACCTTCTTTCTAATATTTCTGTGATTTTCTGGCATGTTTGTGATCTAGAACATTCTTCTGAATCCCACTCCTAGAAAAAAAATAGCATTTTTTCTATTCATTTGCTATTTTTATTCTTTGTCTTTCCTCACTATCTTCTTTTCCTCTTACCAACATAAATGACACATTTGTGTGTAGAGAGCGTTTCCTAAAGATTTGGCCATAGAGGACAGAATTACAAATTAGAAAAATTAACATACTGTTTAAAATGATTGTTCTTAGATCCTGAGGGAAAATTAAAATGTTAAATTTTTTAAAAATAGTTCCTTTTTGGGCACATTCCAACTCCTGATATCACCTTCCTGTTTTGTGGCCTGCTTTCTCTTAGATTCTTTTCTCTCAATTACTTTTTCTTCTGTCTGGTATCCTAAACCCTCTTTTACCCATGTTGTCATCCTCAAACTCCAGATCTTTCTTTCCCTATTATGCAGAACAATTTAGCTCTAACTTCTATGTTTACCTATCCATTCATGCCTGTTAGGCTTTATTTTACCATGGAAGTCTGTTGATTTCCCCAATGCTTCTCTACTGGCCGGAAGGTTTTGATTTTGACTTGTAGAAGACATTTGTGTTGTGACAACAAAACATTATCCAGCCCCAAATCTCAATTGTGACAAAGCTGAAAGACCCTGGTTTATAAAGCATTTAACCTTTCTTTTGGGAGCTATTTTCTTTTACTTGGACAATGTGGTTTTGGGGGACGCAAGACTATCTACTAGTCATTGTCCTACATAATAAGTCATAATACTGCCACTCTGATTTTAATGATGAATACCTGTTGACTCAGGCTGGGTCCAGTTTTGGAGCTCCACCACCATGGTCACATGATCAGGTATGGATATTTGAACAAATCTGGACCAGTCTTTGCCTGGGAGAGGTATTCTACAGGTGCAGTCCTGTGTGAGTGCATGGTGTATGTGTCTGTGTGGGCATGGGGTGGTCACAAGAGCTTTCAATGCATCATATTTTATAATTTCAAAAGCTCAGTGACAATACAAATATTTATCAATAGGTGATTGATTAAGTAAGTTATGGTGAATCTATACAAAGAAATACTGTCATGAATAGTTTGTAATAGGTTCACTGGGTAAAGCACATTTTTAGCATTTAATGAACCTCCGTCCATGTGGCTACCGCCTAGTAGGATAGGCCTTTCTCTTGCCTTTCCCACTCATCTTCTTGGCTCTTTAGCTGAAGAATTTGGCCTTCACAATGACAGTCTGCTTTGGGAACTTTCCCTTCCCCCAAATTTTGTAGTACTTGATCATGCCACATCAGTGATGGGAGCAGTTCCAATCTTATTTCTGGTAGCACTTAGCTGTGTCTGTTTAGTAACTAAGGACCACAATTGATCAAGGTTGACAGTTGGACAGAAGCTCTGCTTCCTTTTTAAGTGATGATGCCTCCTGCAAACTTTCCCAAAGTAATCTGGGTGACATTTGTTGAAATTGATCCCGTGGTAATACAGGCCATTGGCATTACTCTGACTTCCTGGGTGTTTCCAGTGCTTGGTGATGTAGCTGTGGTGCATGTGGACTGAAAATTTCCAGGTTTTTCTCAGCTAGGATGGTGTGTTGGCAGCTTTGACAGAAGCAGTCCCTTATTCTCTTAACATCATCGGATTAGATGGGTGATAGACCCAGAGGTGCCAGTGGTTTGCAGCAAGCACTCACTCACTCTTAGCTCCATGTGTGACTTTCCCTCTGACAGGTGCTTTGCTGCAGACCCACAGAGGAACAGCTTCCCACAGACTTTTTCATAGCTCCCCCTTTGTGGTCCCACTTTGCACTTAACATACCTGGCTTCTCAGATTGATGAGTTAGTGACTTACCTGAAATGTCAATTCCCCCTTTCAGATGTTAACTTCCTCAGTTCTTCCCATACTTACAGGTCTGATTCCTACAGTATCTCTTCTATACTATGACTTTAAATGGTTTTGTTTCCCAGATTGAACCTTGGCTGTCACTACTATGTAACCTTTAAAAATAATCAGGCAGCTCCATAGGCCAATATATATTGATCTTACAGATATAAGTGAAAAGATCAAGGTGCTAAACTGATGAAAAATATCACAGATAAAGCTAGAGGCCCCTTTGACCAATAACACTAACTCCTGGTCCCCATTTCTTTTCCCCAGAGGTAAATACAGTTATTAACTCTAAATCAATTCTTACGGTCTGAGGAAGAGTCCTCAGCAAATTGTAAGCCCTATAGCAGTGGTTTTGGCAAGATTCTTTTATTGACATATAAGTAACATGCAATAAAATGCATAGATTTAAGTGCTCACAATGATGAGTTTTGATAATTATATGTACCTGGGCAACTCTTACCCTACACAAGATATAAAATATTTCCACCCTCCCTCCACCATTTTTCTTGTGCAGTTTTCTAGTCACTCTACTGTCTCTAATGAGATAGTCACTCACTATCTTATTCTATCTCCAGATTAGTTTTATCTGTATTTATCTTTCATAGAAATGGAATCATACATGGTGTACTCTTTTGAGTGTGGCTTCTCTCACTCAGCATAACATTTTTGAGATTTGTCTATGTTTTATGCATCAGTAGTTCATTCTTTTTAAGGTTGAATAATATTTTGTAAGGTCTATCATAATGTGTTTACTTCTTGTTGATGGACATTCAAATTCAAGTTGTTTCTAGGTTTTGGCTATCATAAATTCCTATAGGGTTTTGAATATAACTAGAAGGACGTTGTTGAGATGATGATTATTAGTACAGATTGAGTCTCCTTTACCCAAAATGCTTGGGACCAGAAGTGCTTCAGATTTCAGAGTTAATCAGATTTTAGAGTATTTGCATAGACTTTACTGGTTAAGCATTCCTAATTCAAAAAATCTGAAACTTTTTGAGTACCCATGTGATGTTCAAAAGTTTTTGATTTTGGACATTTCAGATCTTGTATTTTTTGATTAGGAATGCTTAATGTGTATTATTTTATGCAATCTTCTACTTTAATTTTCCTAGGGAGCTTTACTTCCTTCTACAAAGAGTCACAAATTCCTCAGGAAGTTATGGTTTTGATTTTTATTATGTGTCTGCATGTGGGAAAGAAGACAGATGAAATTACCCTTACTTTATAGATTAAAGAATTATGCCAAGTTTTCAAGGACTTCCAGAGTCACACAAAAGTCACTTGGTGAATCGAGGAGCAGAAGCCAGGCACAAGGACTCCAGAGCGCTAGGTAAAAAACCGCAGTGTTTATTCAGACCTCTGGGCCTCCTGGATATCTGGCAAAGGGCCACAAAGACACGTCTTGAATACAGTCTTTAAAAGTATGGAAGAAACAGTCAGACAATTCTAAGCCCATATCAGAACACAATTTAAGGTTTCTGTGACATGGTGATGGGACTCTCTCTTGGAATTATGAGAGCTAAACTAACGATACCCAGATAATTAAATCATATTAGTAAACCTCAAGCCAAAGATGGCCTCCTCCTTTCTATGGTTGGACTTAAATGAAATTTTTACTTTAAACTAAAACTAGGTCATAAAGACCATTGGAACTCTTTGATTTTGAATGTTTGGTGTTCACTGGGAATTTTCAATGAAAAGATTTTTGTTCTGCTATAAAATTTAAAGGTGAATGGATTATTTTTCTCATAGCATCTAGTGTTAACTAGAGGGGCTCACACAATGATATTAAATGCTATAATTATGTTTCTTTTTTTTTTTTTTTTTTGGTACCAGGGATTGAACTCAGGGGCACTCGACCCCTGAGCCACATCCCCAGCCCTATTTTTTGTGTTTTATGTAGAGACAGGGTCTCACTGAGTTGCTTAGCACCTTGCCATTGCTGAGGCTGGCTTTGAACTCGCGATTCTCTTGTCTCAGCCTCCCTAAGTGCTGGGATTACAAGCGTGTAATTATGTTTCTTATAATGGCTCAATTACATAATTTTTAATAGATTAAGAGATCTTATATTTTTGTAATAGCTTTACCTTGATTTCTTCTTTGTGAGATAATTTTTAGTGCTTCAAAATTTTTGATATAGACTTTTATTAAATTAACTTGCTAATGAAAAATGGTATGTTATTTTATTAACTGGGATTTTCATGAAAGTCATCAAAACTTCATAAAAGTCAATAAAATCAAAGGCTCAGCTTTCCCTCTTCCAGGAAACTCCTGAGATAGTGTCACACTCCCCTACTTACACATTTAAAAAACTTGTTCATCTTTGTTGCTGCTTCATTACATACTTACAGAATAGAATGATGGCCTCATTATGGGGGAGGTCTACTGAAGGTAGCCTGCTGTACAATGCCATGGATATGATGTTCAGAGAATTACTATTAATCATGTAGTTATACAGACAGAAAGCCTTGTGAAGAGGAAATGAATCTTGTGATTTGGTTGAATGGGAAAGTACTCTGTTCAGCATCAGCATCTTGTCTGACCCCACCTGAATCTTATAGTCTAACTCACCACATGGTTTGGGACTTCTTTATGCCTAGTGCCTTCTTTATGCCTGTTCGCTTACTACTTGAGTGTTATTGTTATCTCTCTTAGTAGATATTAAACTTTCTGTAGGTGGGGGAGTAAGTCATAAAATTAATATCCCTCAACACATCCACTACGGTCTGAATGTCTCCCAAATGTCATATGTTGAAATATCTCCCAAGGCGATAGTATCAGGAAGTGTGGCTGTTTATGAGGTGATTAAATCATGAGGGTAGCGTCTATATAAATAGAATTAGTGCTCTTATAAAATTGATGGGGCCTTTCCTCCATGTGAAATCCCAGTAAGAGGGCACTACCTATGAATCAGGAAAGGGGCCCTCACCAGCCACTGAGTCTGCTTGCACCTTGACCTTGAGCTTCCCAGCTTCTAGAATTGTGAGAAATTTCTGTTGTTTATGAGTCACTCAGTTTATGGTATTTTGTTATAGTACCAAATGTGGTATCTAGCCAATTTGTTGACTGAGGAAACTTTTCCCAAGAATATGGTAAATAATCAAGAATGTTCTTTCTTGCCAACAACAACTACTACAAACTTATGGGAAATCATAGCATGGTTATTAGAGTTTGGGTTCTATAATTGGACTGTATTTTTTTCTTCTACTTGATATCTTTGGAATGTGAGACAAATTTCTTAACCTCTTTGGGCCTCGGTTTCTTCATCTGTAAATAAGAATAATAATGGCTACTATCTCATAGGGTTGTAATGACCTTTAAATGAGTTTCTATTTGTAAAACAGAGAGAACAATTCCTGGCACATCAGAAGGACTCACTATTGCTATTTAAGAAATACTTAAGCCTCTGTCTTGACATTCAGGTTGGTCGAGTTCATGGGTTCAGAAAACCTAAAGATTCTTTTCACACCTAACTTATGACCTCTATGAGAAACTTTGAGTAGTAATCTGACTTCAGAAATATAGTTTTGGAAAGTCTCCAATTGTTCAGATGAGTACACATGAGAAATGGTGTTGAGCTATGAATCTAGCTGTTTGCAAGAATTTTGGTCCCAGGTTAAGTAAGGCAAGGTAAGTTGATTGGCACATCAGTCATGGCCACAAGTTAGCACTCTATACTAGCAGTTGTGTTATTTCACTAAAGAAAATTTATCAGAGGATCCCAAGGCTCAATAAAATATTGAATTCAAAATCTCTTTTAGTTAAGTCCTTTAAAGTTGCAGTGGGTCCCAGTTTGTTGAAATGCAGACGATTCTAGCTTTGGTTAAATAATCATGTGATTCTGAACTATATGGAGAAGGGCACGTGGTAATGGAGAATGTATTGCTGCTCTCTAAGATTTTATCCAGAGAAGTCTGCTCTCCAACATTCACATTTACTAAGTTTTCTCCTCATGAATCTCGCATGGCCCTACAACTTACTTTTGGCCTATAGAATGCAGCAAATAGGATGTTGTATGACTTTTGAGGCTAGGTCACAAGAAAGCTCACAGATTTCCTGTCCCCCGGAAAGGTTAGTTCTGGGAGAATTCAATCCTGGGGCAAGAAGTTCAATTCTCTGACGATGACTATGCTGTGAAGCAGTGGTGTACCAAGGTTAGGGATGGTGGGAGTGGTCTACTTAGGGTGTAGAGAATAATGGGGTTCATTGTCTACAGATAATTTTTTTTTTCATGCATTCATAATTTTTATTGTTACCACCCTAAATATATGCAATAAGAACTTTCTATGTGTTCATTAATATCTTCAGTTTTTACATGGCTCAAGTCTTCAAAATGATATTGTCATCCAGATTATACAATTTGGCCTTATAAATTATTTATGTGTTTTATGCTGAGTTTTACATCTTTGAACATTGTTTATATTCAGGTGGGCTACCATGTAGGTTTAGATGGCATTAATTGAATGCATTTTCCTAATAATTGGTACTAGCTTTGGCCTGGGATACAGTTAGTTGGAGTTCTATAGTGTGTAGACAAGACATATTAAGACACATCATCTCTTATATGTCACCTTTTTAATATATAGGTTAACAAAGTGCCTGCAAGGATCTTGCTTTATAACATCAATCTATGCAGTGTTGCCAACTTGTGCTTTTTACAATACATTTGATTCATGTAATCCTCCATCAATGTATTTTCATTATTAATCATTACTACTGCAAAGTAAGTGAGAATCTATTTATTTTATAACTATACTTTTTGTGATTGGAGCCAAATCTCTACAGATAATTTTAAAACAATATTTAAACCAACTATAAGTCAGTTTTCTTTTTATTATCACCATGCACAAGCAATTCTAAACAAGGATCAGTGATAAAGTAAACCTTGTACTTCCTCTTGTGCAACACTTGTACTTCCTCTCCTAGCTACCCTATCCCTGCAAGTCAATGCGGTGAAGACCTAGCTAACTGTATGGAAAGAGCAGCTGTCCACAGCTGCTCCATTCATCCTAACCCAGACACCAAGCACATGAGAGAAGAGGCCATCTTGGAAGCCCAAGATCGTGTTCAGAGAACTCCAGCCCCTGCTGCTGTCTGACTGCAACTGCGTGGAACATCAAAAGCCATAACCATCCAGTTGAGTTTTGTCAAACCACAGAACTGTAAGAGATGACTAAAGGAGATGTTTAAGACTACTAAGTTTTGTAATAGTTTGTTATACAACAATTGATAAGCAGAAAAGAGAAAAGACATGTAAACAGTAAAACGCCTTCCCATGTTTCTTTACTTCTAAGGAGAAGGGTACCTAGAGATCAGTTTACTTGATGTTAACAGAGGCCAAAAAATACTTGATTTCAGTACTAGATGGAAATTATATCTCTGCAGATGTTGCTAAGCAACAGCAGATCAGAAACCTGTAAGGAGTGACCACAGAATGTGAAGCATTAGGTCAGCCTACTAAGTTCCTGCTGCACTTCTTTTTATAAATCTGGTTAAAGGAAAAAGTGATGTCCACAGTGTGTAGGGGGAGGAAAGCCTCTACGGACCTTAAAAGGACAGTGCATACTTCACCATTATTTGCCTGCAATGATGAGCAAATAAAATAGCCAATACATAGCCTGAAAAATGGTCATTTTTGTAATTTAAAAGATAGTAACTTTTAGGAATGAATACTAACAGCACTGGGAACTTTGTCTCCTCTCATTTTCGCGTCATTTAAAAAAGCATTGGCAAGTGTTAAAGTCTTTTGCCCTTGAAATACATCAAAGCTATAAATATTTCTTAAAACAACCAAATTAATAGACAATATCTTTCTGAGCTTTATAAGAGTATTTTTAGGTGATCAGTGAATTTAAGGCTTTTAAGGAAGAGAAAAATCAACTGGTCAGTGGGACCTATAAACGTTTTCTTTGGCTGGTTAGAAAAGCAGACTTGAGAAAGGGGAATCTTACTGAGGGCTTTGTGAATAGCCTAGCAGCAGGTGCATACAAAAACACTAATGGTCAGAATAAAGTGTACACCCCTTAACTGTTCCTCCTGGCAATCATTTTCATTATTTCTTCTGAGTGACCTTTCATCCATCCATTTTTCTCCAGTAATTAGGTTTTTTAAATTAAAAAGGTAGAGAGGGAAAAAAAGCTAAGCTCAATAGAAGATAGTCAGGAATTGAATATATGTATTTATTTTAATATGTTTTAGCAAAATCTATATGTACCTCCCAACACATACATATTTTTGGGGCACCTGCAAAGGTCTCCAGTCTTTCCTGAGACATGGGCATTAAGGGAGAGAACCATGTATGGTGAGGGGCAGAACCTGCCCTCAGCCTGCCAGCGCTGCCGCGGTAAGTACTTTTTCTGTCGAGTACTACTAGAGCCGGCCTACCAAATCCCATGTAAGTGGTCAGAGCACAAATGAGCCTGTCGGTGGGTAGTCCTGCCCTATTCATGAGCTCTTTCAGAACAATTTTCATTACTTTTTTTAAATACTGTTTTTGGCAAACACTTGATACTTGAAATAAAAAATGCATGAGTCACCTACTGGGATAGGCACAGTGTGTGGTTCATTGAATTTAGCTAAATTGTGAGTCATCCATCAATAGTCCTCTTGGTGAACATACTTGTAATAATTTCACACGTTACAAACAAAAATAGGTATGATTTTCAAGATTCTTGAAGCTATTTCCCTTGGGGATTCTTTGGATCGTGTTTAGTGTTTTTTGTTTTGCTAGGTAGAGAGAAAATTGTTAGCCTTGTTTTCAGATGATACAAGGTTCATCTTTTGTGTGGTAAAAGAACTTGGATTTAAGAGACTGGGGGGCAGAGTATAAAGCTGAGAGTTATATGTTGGGGGAAACAAGAATTGATAATGCCTATCCTTGTCAGACCATTGACTTTTCAGATTAATTTTGGTTTCTGAAAATGATCAGCTCCACCCTCAGAATAGTCTGAGCTGTAAGAATATATACCTGTCCCCCACCCCCACCCCCCTTTTTTTTTCTTGATAGGAGAGAGCAGAGCAGGGTGGTTAAGTGTCTGTGTGCCACTGCCCTCTGTTGGATGGCATCAGCATTTCTCCGTACCCATGCTGAATTTGAAGGAGTATTGCTGGTGGGGTGGCAGAGCAATTTAAAAAGTGGTGGACTTTTACAATCTAAAGGAAACCTCTCTGTTCAGAGAAGTCCAGTCTGGGTTTCTGGCCATACTGTGGCTGCCCCTGGTGTAGAATGGCGTGGCAGATGTTGTTAAATTGCTACATCCTTGCCCTTTCAGGAAGTGAAAATAATCACAAGAGGAAGTATTCCTATTTATTTTTTTTTTCTGTCTTTTGTAAGTATAATAAAGTCATAAAATTGCTTTTGCTTTTGGATACTAGAGATGAAAATTTTATGTAGATCAAAGATGAGAAATTAAAGCTCTTTGCAAATTATGCTTAAAGGGCCCCTGTCACGTCTACAGGTGGCCCAGGAAACTGGTTGGGAAGTTTGCTTTATTGAGGCACGTATTTCTGCCTTAGCAGGACAAAATGTCCAGGCTGGAGCCATAGGATTCTGTGTAGGCACTATTGGTTCAGTGATTTCAGAAAGTTTAGTGACTCTTGGGTCCTCATTTTTTATACATGTAAAATGAGGCATTTGGAATAGATGATATCTCAGAGTTTCTCATTTTTTCCTAAGATGAAATAAATTATTTTTTCTCCCTAGGTAATAGTTATATTGGCTTGGATCTGAAACATCCCCCCCAAAACTTATGTGTTAAAATTTGGTTCCTAGTGCAGCAATCCCCAGAGGTGGGAAATGATTGAATCATGAGGGCTCTAGCCTTGCGGATGGATGAACTCAGTTGATGGATTAATAATTTGAATGGATTATTGGAAGGTAGGATGTAGGTGGAGGAAGCAGATCACTGAGGGCACACCCAGGAAGGGCTTACCTTGTTCCCAGTCCCTTCCTCCATCTCTCTCTCTCTCTGTTTCCTGGCTGCTATAAACTAAATCACAGCTCAGAAACATGATGTTCAGTCTCGCCTCAGCAAATGGAGCCAGCAGTGTTGGCAAACAATGAAGCCAGCCAGTGATAGACTGAAAGCTCTGAAACTATGAACCAAAATACTTTTCCTCCTATAAGTTGTTTGTGTTAGGTATGTTGGTCACAAAAACAAACAAACAAAAAAAACTAATATGACAGCAAAACACAAACTATTTAAAAGCCCAGACACATTGAAATAAATTACTTTCCTGTTGGAAAACAATGAAGTCGCAGCGATAATTTGGCACCAGAACATAAGGTGGTTAAAACAGCTTTGGCTAGTTTTGTGCTCTCTGGTTGGTTCTTGTCCCAGCGGCAAGGACAAGCATCTGGGATGCCTTGCAGTCAGAGTCTCCAAGGCCAGCAGATGGCGCACTTGCACAGTCCACACATTTTCTAGGTTTCCAAGGTAAATGTTACTGATCTACACCCAGAAATAACCAGTATGGTGGCTTGAACAAACTGCAACATTTTCTAGATTACTAAAGCCATGGCACTTTGTGAGCTGGAATATTTGCTAATATTTAAAATGATTAGAAAGTGTCTTAATCTATAATACTTTCCAGTGCTGACAGCCCTTTTCACCCAGGAATCAAAAAGCCCTTAATAAATGGGATTATTATATATTTATATTTTCAGGTGAAGAAATCAGAAAGTCAGTTGGCTAAGATCATAGCAGAACTAGTCCAAATAATTCATATACACCTTGATAATCTTCTAAAATTGTCATTCTTCTATTCTTTATTTCATGTCCACTTCTCTTGCTTGTGTAGAGGAAAAGTGTGTGCATTGGATATGTTGACTGGGGATGTGAGGATGACTTGACATCTTCTGCACCTTGGAGTGTCGACCTCCTTAGCCTATGTTCAGAACACCTTGTGACAATAATAGTTGGCATTTTTAAAAATTGTTGAGTAATTACTCTGAGCCAGGCATTGTTCTAAGTATTTCTCATATTTTAAATTATTTAGTCCTCCTAATAAAAAGGAGGCGGAGAGGGTAATGACTAAAAGAATAGACTTTTATGTTATTTTAATGTACATACAAAGCACCTGGAAACCTTGTTGATTATGGACGTCAACTCAGATTCTGATTTGGTAGGTCTGGGATGGGGCTTGAGATTCTGCGTTTCTAACAAGCTGCTGGGATCTGTGGTCTGCTGTGAGTGGCAAGACTCCTTCTCTATCCCATGTCATTTGGGAAGGAGGTTGACCACTATTGCATATTGTACATCGCTCTCCTCTCCTTCTATGCAGAAGTGGTTGATGTGGTCTAGACTGGGCCAAATAATCTGCTTACTTGGAATATTGCTCTCCTTGTCTCCAATTCACATGTGCCCTAGGCAATGAAGTTGATTTACTAAGAGACACAGAGAGGAAGAGGGAAAAATGGGGAGAGAACAAGAACAAGAGAAGTCTGGTAATGTGTTTTGAGTGCTGGAGGCCAGTCTACCCTGGAACATCTCAATCACACAAGCCTATAAAGTCCCTTTATGCTTAAGCCAATATGAGTAGTTTCTGTCACTTGCAATTAAAAGGGACCTGCCTAAGACAGGAGAGATTTTGGTTTGATATAAAGGAGAATTCTTTTTTAAAAAATATTTTTTTAGATATTGATGGACCCTTATTTTATTCATTTATTTATATGTGGTGCTAAGAATTGAATCCAGTGCCTCACACATGCTAGGCAAGCACTCTACCACTGAGCTACAACCCCAGCCCCTAAAGGAGAATTCTTTACTGAAGGGAGGTCGTGACTTTTACTAAAGACTATTAGGAACAGAAGAAATTCTGAGGTTATTATAGGAAGATTAAGAATAATATTAAAATATTTAATTATTAGTGTGGCATGGATACTGACCAGTCAAAACAGACCCTAGCCACAGTTACATTCTGGGAGCACTAGCTGAACACTAGCCTTGATCACCTGTATGCCATTTGTAATAGGTACAGGATCTACAATATTTTTATGTTGCTATTGAGTTCGTTTGCATAACATTTCACAAAAAAGATTTTCTATAATGTTTTAAAATACACAATGTTCTGTTTTATAAATTAAAAACTTTTATTTTTCCCTAATATTTTATACATGGTATATATGTCATGCCAAATGATCACTTTCCTGTTTTCTAGAACAATATTCAGGACTGTCTCCTATGAAATTAATTTCAATATACCTAGCATTCATTTAAATAAAGTTGTCTTACATTATTCTAAATGTATTAAGTGGATAATTGATTAATATTACAAAAATGAAAGCCTTTAGTTTTTACAAGTTAAGAATGTTAAGATAAAGTCAAGAGTGATATTACAATTTGGTTTTGTTAAATGTTGTAAAAATCTGAAAGAAGCCTAAAAAGAGTCAATTTCCAGGAATTACTACTATAGTGGACTTAATCTTTATCTATCCTTAATATATTCAATATGCTGTTAATCTCAGTAAAAATGGAATAAATTCTTGTGGGTTGTGGATTGGTGGACAAGGGGAAAAATGATGATGGGGTTAAGTCTGGAGACTCAAAAAGCCCAGTCACACTTCTAATGCTTCCTTTACTTACTTAGTTTAAAGGTAGGTGCACTGTATTAGAAGTCCAGCTATAAGGATTTCTGCTTAACACCTGCCCTCATTTTACTCTGCACCCTTACCCTCAGTCTGCACTTCCCAAGCCCCAGTCTTTTTTGTAAACAGCATTTTCTAGGGCATGTCAGAGGAAAGAAGCTCTTTCTAGGAATAAGTTGTGATCCATTGTTCTTTTTAAAAATGTTTTTATTAAAGCTTTATAGTTACACATAGTAGTTGGGTTCATCCCAATAAACTCATGCACACATGGAATTCAATTTCAGTTCATGTTCCCCTTCTTCTCTCTCCCTTTTCCCTTCTGTTCTCCCTCTCCTCCCCAGTTCTCCTTCTTCTCCTCTACTAGACTTCTTTTTGTTCATCTATTTATTTATGTTTGATTGGTTATTTTTATTTATACATAAAGGGGAAATTCCCTGTGATATATTTATGTGTTCACATAAAATGATTTTTTAAGAGTTCATTCTGCATTGCCTCCCCTTACCCATCCATCCACTCTGCCTCTGAATCTCCTTCTACATTACTAATCTTCCCTTTATCTTTACATTCATTGTTCTTAAACAACAATGGGAACAACAGCAAGTTCATGAGTAGAAACTGAGATTCTCCAGGAAAGAGTCAAATGACCTTGATATGAGAAAGCAACATTGCAGAGTAGTTTAGATTATAACAGATCAGAGTATGGGATGGTTCCCCAATTGGGGACCATGGAAATATTGCAAGGGGTCTGTGAATCTAGACTGTCGGCATAATTGTAGCCATCTTCCTTTCCCCCACCCCCACTTTATGAATACTGTTCTTATTCTCAAGAAATAGAAACTAGCCCAAGATTCAACCTACTGGACTGGAGACATGCCAGTCTCTCCCTGTTCTTTCATTGAGAGATAGGAGACAACTTAAGGGGCCCCTGAGATGGGGATGTACTGGTTTCCTTGTTCTCTCCTTGAGAAGATAAAGGGACATGCCAGTTTCCCTGTTCCCCCTTCTGAGAGATAGGAAAACTGCCTGTCTCTGTTCCCCAAGAAACAAACGTGCCTTCCACAAAATTAGGGGATGCTTGCTACATCAGTTAAGACAAAACCTGTCCCTAATGTGCAGCCATGATTCTAGCCTATGAAAGGTAACATTCAAGGAGGAGTTGCTGCTGCTCTCTCTTTCTCTGTGCAGAGCAGCCTGTCAGACTTCTGACAAGTAAATCCACTTCTTATCCCAGGTATGTGTGTGATTAGGCCTGCACCTCCTTTCTTTCATAGACTACACATCAAGATTTGTGAATACACTGAATAAATATCTCACACATATTGTACTACTATTTTCTGATCTATGTTCATGCTGTTTTAATGACCACATTGGTTCTTAAAAGTGGAAATAAATTCATAGTATCTTTCTCTTATATTTTTAATGTAAATATAATATCTAAAATATAAGATACTATAGTCTATGGTAGTCTACTCCTTTAAGATTTTAATCATGTTAAAAAATAGGTTCATAAAATTTTGTAGGTAACTTGGATTTTAAAAAATTAAAAAGTAAAATTCTTTCAGCAATAAATGTGGGTTTTGGTTTAAAAAAATTCCCTGACTGATCAGAGGGTGCTCTCTC
This sequence comes from Geosciurus inauris, assembly GCA_004024805.1. Taxonomy (NCBI): domain Eukaryota; kingdom Metazoa; phylum Chordata; class Mammalia; order Rodentia; family Sciuridae; genus Geosciurus; species Geosciurus inauris. Next base: position 33,995 of record PVHX01008083.1, read on the forward strand.
TGTATCCTCAGAACTGTGAAGAATTACCTAGAGGCAAGACAAGAGCTCATTAATTAAATACTTCCGTACTGGACACTCATCATGCCTGACAGTTCTCTCATTATGTGCTCCTGAGAGGGATACTAGTTGTCAGCAGCTGATGTAAAATAATTTTCTCGCTACTATAACTGCATGAGAAAAGGCTTGATAGCAGTTCTTCATGTCTATTAGGTAAATCATTCGAGGGAAAAATGGTTTTGTGCTGAAGGGAAAGCTAAAACATCTCATACAAAAATTTTAAAATAATCTTTTTATGATAAGAAAAAATTAACTTTTTCCAAATGTAAACATCTTTTGCTGGTGCCCCCAGGGACCTCTCTACCTTTGTCTTCTCTTTCCTCAGGTATATTTCTCTACTTATTAACACAGATGCCCTGATGTGCTATAACTGTAATATGGAGTGTGAAGAATTCAATTGGTTTAAATCAATATTATAAGCTGAGAAATTTGGCAATCCTTTATGGCCTTTTTGGTGGGCAAGATCTCTGGATATTCTCAATATTCTATTCCTTCAGAGAGATGAACACATTCAAAATCCATACTTATGTCTATGATCTAGGTTTATATCCATCTACTGCTAAATCTGATCAGAAAATTTTCTTTGTGATTTCTTTTTACATGTGTTGTAAAAGCAGAGGTCTGGTCATTTGATCAGTAATGCTGGTTCCAACAAATAAAACTGATCACATCCTATTTCCATAGTTGACTTAAATGAGGCAAAGGAGACATATTTTAAATTGTAAAAAGTCATCAAAGACCTACCCAAGAAAACTACTTGCTATACTTTGGATCTGGAATGCCCCCCAAAGTTCATGTATTAAAGCTTTGGTCTCCAGTGCAGTGATGTTCAGAGGTAAGGTTTGTGGGAAATGATTGTACATTGAGAGTTATGACCTAATTAATGGATCCATCCATTGATGGGTTCATATTGGAATGAGCTATTGGGATTTGGAGGAAACTGTAGGAGGTGGGGCCTAGTTGGAAGAGGTGGGTCACTGGGGGCATGCCTTTGAAGGGTATATTTTCTCTCCCTGCCTTGCACTCTCTCTCTTTTGCTTCTCAGCCACCAGGAAGTGAGCAGCTCTCCTCCACCATGTGCTCCCTTCCATGATGTTCTGTCTCACCACAAGTCTACAGCAATGGGGCTGGGTGACCATGGACTAGGGACTTTGAAACTGAGCCCAGACAAGTATTTCTTCCCCTTAGTTTGATTTTCTCAGGTATTTTGTTAGAACAGTGGAAAGCTGACTAAAATAGCACTGCATTTAAATAGTTTTCAAAAGCAGTTCTTAAAATTTTGATGAAAAAATTAATATTTCAAAACTTCAAAATTCCTTTTTCAATAAATTGGATTCTTGGGCTGGGATTGTGGCTCAGTGGTAGAACGCTTGCCTCACATGCGTGAGGCACCGGGTTCGATCCTCAGCACCACATAAAAATAAATAAAATAAAGATACTGTGTTCATCTACAACTAAAAAAATATTTAAAAAAAATTTGGATTCTTAAAGAAAATAATATAAAAAACTTGAGAGCAAGAAATGCTTTGCTGCTTTGCAATTTCTACCTGTGGCTTCCACCACAGCCAGAATCTTATCTCTTATGCCTCAGAGTTTCTTCATGCCTTGGGAGCTTGCTAAGGTTGCATGCAGGAGCACCCCAGGAGTATGGGACAGTTAATTTCCTCAGAAGAACCATCAACCACTAGGGTTAAAACTCAATAGGAAGGCATTCCAAAATGCATGCCTCTAAGGGTCCCCAAGAGGAATTGAGCCCCAGTAGTAATCAGCTTATCAATGCACCCTTTACTATCATTTCCTCCTCTGTCTCACTCTCCCCATTTCCTCTTCTAGTTTTCTGGGAGCACCTCTCAAGTAGACTACCTATACCAATGACCCTATATTTGGCTCTACTTTTGGAGAACCCTAGACGGAGACACGAAAATGATTCAATATTATAAAATTTCTTAATGCACTTCATTTAGTGAATATGTCAATAGGAAAAAATATGATTCCTTTGACATGTTCAAAAAAGACACTTGACTTTAATATCTCTTCTGGTAAGCATTATGGTTAAAATTCAAATAGGAAATTTTTTTTCCTTACTATGTATATCAGTTAGGATCCACTCAGGAAAATAGAGACTGCTCTATATGAACAAAAGAAAAGTTTAATATTGGAATTGATGACAAGCATAATGAAGAATTAGAGGAAGACAAGGTTAACTAAAGATGGTAATTGTAGTAAACAGCCAGTAACCTTGGGCATGAAGAACATGGTTCCCAGCAGTCAGGGGCACTATGCCACAGAAGTTCCTCCTTTTAAAAATCAATTTCTAGAAAGGATCAAGGATCCTGACTTCCTAATCCACTGTTTCTGCTGCTTTTGGTGTTATTGTTGCCACTGCTACAGGTTCAGACTGTCTTTGCTGTACACTGGAAACCAGAATATGAAAAGAATTGCTTGTTTCATCTTCTAGTCTTCTAGTCTTCTACCAGTGTTTTCCATTGGCAGAAAATACTAGAAGCCAGCTGACAAAAGTATCTGGGCATGGAGTGTTTGGTGTTCTAGCCTTCTAACTATACTAGTCTAAGCACAAAACATTGTAAATGAAGCCTTGGAGCAAAATGGTTGGCCTTATAAAACCAAAATCACATATAATTGAAACATTAGCTTGGAATTTTTTCTTTCAAAGTCAGGGATAAGATGAAGATGTAAATTATCATAACTTATCTTAAAAAACAGATTTGTTGAGGTCTAATTCACATACCATTTGATTCATTCAAAGTACATAATTCAATGGTTTTTAGCATATTCACAGATAATGTAGTACCCTTTAGGTATTACCCACTTATACCAAAATCCCCCTCTTTATCCTCAGTCGCAAAAAATAATAATGATGACAACAGAACTATAACTATATAAAAGATCTTGTTGACATGATTAATGATACCAACAAATCAATTGATAGATATAAAATGCTACAATCAATAACTTCAGAGTGTACTTTCTTTTCAATTACATATAAAATATTACCAAAATTGAACATGTGAACTCACAAAATACTTCTCAACAAAATTAACAAACAAAAACCAAAAAACCAAAAACGAATACAAAAGAGAGAAAATCCATTGCTGGTAGGACTGTAAATTGGTGCAACCAATCTGGAAAGCAGTATGGAGATTCCTTAGATAACTCGTAATGGAACCACCATGTGACTCAGCTATCCAACTCTTCGGTCTATACCCTAAAGACTTAAAAACAGCATTCTACAGTGACGCAGCCACATCAATGTTTAGAGCAGCACAATTCACAACAGCTAAACTGTGGAACCAACCTAGATGCCCTTCGATAGATGAATGGATAAAGAAACTGTGGTATATATACACAATGGAATATTACTCAACATTAAAAGAGAATAAAATTATGGCATTTGTAGGTAAATGGATGGAGTTAGAGAATATCATGCTAAACGAAGTAAGCCAATCCCCAAAAAAACCAAAGGCCAAATGTTCTCTCTAATAAGTGGATGCTGATCCATAACGGGGGGGGGGGGGCCGGGGGAAGGATGGAGGAACTTTGAGAAAAGAGAAGGGAGGGAAGGGGAGGGGGCATGGGGGCAGGAAAAATGGTGGAATGAGATGGACATCATTACCCTAGGTACATGTATGACTGCACATATGGTGCAACACCACATCTTGTACAACCAGAGAAATGAAAAATTGTGTTGCATTTGTGTACAATGAATCAATATGCATTCTGATGTCATATATACCTAATTAGAATAAATAAATTAATTAATATAAAAAAGAATGCTTGCTCAAAATTAAAAAAAATGAAAAAATTACTCAAACTGATAATAAGTGAAGGCACAAAATTACTAGTATTGGGAACGCAAAAGGGGACATTATTATAGGTCCTATAAATTTATAAAGAATAGGATATTATAAAGAACTTTTTGTGAATAACTTTGAAAGTGTAGGTGAAATGGAAAATGATAACTTGTCAAAAATAATACAATGATAAATGAAAAGCCTGATACTTTTATAGACATTGAAATACATTGAATATCTTCCTGTATGGAAATCTTCAACTTAGATGCTCAATTTCTTTCAACCTTCACAAAAGAAAGCATAACTCTTAAATTATTCAGAATAGATAAAAAAACTCTTAAAATTTTTATGAGGCTATCATATCCTTGATATCCAAACGTATTAGTGAATGTCTAGAATGTGCAAGGCCTTGGGTTCAATCCCCAGTACTGCAGAAGAGAAGGAAGAGGAAGAAGAGTGAAAAATATGATCACCTCAGAAGATGCAGCACAACATTTGATAAAATTTAATGCTTAGCTTCTTCACAGCAAAGAAAACAATCAATAATGTGAAGAGAGAGCCTACAGAATGGGAGCAAATCATTGCCACCTGCACCTCAGATAGAGCATTTATCTCTGGGATATATAAAAAACACAAAAATCTTAACATCAAAAAACCCCAAATAACCCAATCAATAAATGGGCAAAGGAACTGAATAGGCTCTTCACAGAATAAGAAACACAACTGATCAACAAATATATGAAAAAATGTTCAACATCTCTAGCAATTAGAGAAATGCAAATCAAAATTACTCTAAGATTTCATCTCACTACAGTTAGAGTGACGATTATCAAGAATATGAGCAACAATAAATGTTGGCGAGGATGTGGAGGAAAAGTCACACTCATACATTGCAAGTAGGACTGCAAATTGGTGCAATCATTATGGAAAGCAGTATGGAGATTCCTCAGAAAACTTGGAATGGGACCATCATTTGACCCAGCTATCCCATTCCTAGGTTTATACCCAAAAGACTTAAAAATAGCATAATACAATGACACATCCACATCCATGTTTACAGCAGCTCAGTTCACAATATCTAAACTATGGAACCAACATAAGTGCCCTTCAACAGATGAATGGATAAAGAAAATGGGTATATATATACAATGGAATATTACTCAGCCATAAAGAAGAATGAAATTATGGCATTTTCCAGTGAATGGATGGAAGTAGAGACTATCATGCTAAGTAAAATAAGCTAATCCTAAAAAACCAAAGCCTGAGGGGCTGGGTTGTATTTCAGTGGTAGAGTGCTTGCCTCGCACATGTGAGGCACTGGGTTTGATCCTCAGCACCACATAAAAATAAATAAATAAAATACATTGTGTCCATCTACAACTAAAAAATATTTTTAGAAAAACCTGAGTGTTTTCTCTGATATGTGGATGCTAATTCACAATAAGGTTGAGGGCTTAGGGAAGAACAGAAGTCCATTGGATTAGACAAAGGGGAATGAAGGAAAGGGAGGAGAATAGGAAAGATAGTAGAATGAATCATACATTACTATCCTATGTACATTTATGATTATACATCAAGTGTAATTCTACATCATGTACAACCAGAAAAATGAGAAGTTATACTCCATATATGTATACTATGTCAAAATACATTCTACTATCACGTATAACTAAACAGAACAAATTTAAAAAATCTAAGAAAATTAATGCTAGATTTATTATTTTAGAAACTTAGGAATAAAGGAGATTTCTTTAACATGAGAATATGTATCTTCAAAAAGGCTACAGTAAAGTCATAATTAATCATGAAATACTGAAAGATTTCCCTTTGATATCAAGAATGAGACAGGTGCTTACTACCAACACTTCCATTCAATACTTCTAAGAACTTTAGAAAAAAAGACAAATAGAAGAAATAAAAGGTATAAGAATTGGAAACAAATATGTAAAGAAACAAGCAAATGAATCTTTCATTATTTGCAAGTGACATGATTGAGCATATAGAAAAACTCAAGTGAATCTATGGAAAAACTGTTAGAATTAATGAATGAATCTAGGAAGGCCACTAGATATAAGACAGATTCTCCCAAATTTATCTCCAAATTCAGTGCAATTTTGAATAAAATTGCAACAGACAATATTACAACAAAACAGCAAGATGTGGTTGACAAAGAGAAGTGCCATTCAAAGAAGTCTTATTGTGAGAAGCTTTCATCTACCTCAGGATCTGCCTCAGTAGCAGAGAGCTGCTTTGCCTGGAAATTACACCTTTCCTTGGCAGCAGCCCACATTTGATGATTGAATGAAATCAGGTAGAGACTCCTGGCCATTAGAGTCCAATGTGGGACAATTCTGACACCAACAGTTAGGACCTGAAAAAGGACTGAGATTGGGAAAGGGAACAGGAATGGCAGGCAAAGTTCTATTTGACCTGATTGGCATCTGACTCATAATAAACCATTAAGCTATATTATTATTTTGTGATCTTTCTGTATTTGTATTTTAATGTCCAGTAAATATTTCATATCACACAAATGTCAATTCTAGACTGTAGATTTAAATGTGAAAGTTAAAGCTTCTGCAAAAACTAACTAATAGAACCTCTAGGAGAAAAAAGAGAAAAAAATATCTTCATGTCCTTGAGAGCATAATTATCAATTAACATATGTAAAGATAGTCAAGGTCACTTGTTTCATAGAAAAAGAAATTAAAACCACATTGTGTTATGGTTTAGACATTAGGTGTCCCCCAAAAGCTCATGTGTGAGACAATGCAAGAAAGTTTAGAGGTGAAATGATTGAGTGATGAGAGCCTTAACCTAATCAGTGCATTAATCCCCTGATAGGGATTAACTGGTTGGCAACAGTAGGTAGGTAGTGTATGGTTGGAGGAGGTGGGTCATTGGGGACACACCTTTAGGGTATATATTTTGTGAGCTGAGCTTAGTTTTTCTTTGCTTTCTGGTGTGATATCTAGTCAGTTTCCTCCACCACACTATTCCACCATGATGTTTGGCCTTGCCTTGGGCCCAGAACAGTGGTGCTACCCATCTATGGATTGAGACCTCTGAAACTGTGAGCCCCCAAATAAACTTTTCCTCCTCAAATTGTTCTTGTCAGGTCTTTTGGTCACAGCAGTGAAAAAGCTGACTAAAACACTAAGATAATACTTTCGTAAAATATTTCTACTCCTAAATATTCACCATAGGATATTATGAGCTATATGTATGAAGGCTTATATATTAGAATGTTCACAGCAAAATAGTGTTGTAATTTCTAAAAATTGGAAGTAATAAAGACCTTCTATTTAAAAGCATATACAAAAATACAATGCTTCTCTTCATAATACCTGTCGCTTTAAAAATGTAATGAAACATATCTTAGAATGGGATTAAATCTTTTTATTTATCATGTACTCAAGATTACTTGCTTGTTTATTGAATATGTGGACTTCCATTCTGAAGGAAGAAGTACACATATAAAGAGCCAGTGAAAATGTATATATTATGACATCGTGAATTAGAAAAAGAATGAGTGTTCTCATTCTAGAGGGAGGAATATTTAAAGTTACCTGTCAAGATTCTCCCCTGCTCCCTCCCTCCCTTTCTTGCATCTCTGGAGTAATTGCTTTTGTAGCTTTTCAAGGGCTTTGTGGACACACTGATCTGGGTTAGAATACTCGCTGAGTTATCTTAGACAAGTTATTTAAGCTCTCTGGATTTCATCATCCTCATCTGAAAGAGTAAATATATATACATACATAATGTACTCAAGAGTAATGTATTAACTAATATCTGCAAAGGATCCAATGTGTAAATAGTAAGTGCTCAGTAAATGTTAGTACTCTTCACTCATAATTTGACCCTTCAGTTTATCATATTTAATATAGATTCTCTTATATTGTTCTCTGCTTGTTTCATATATGTGTGGCTAATTTTATGGGTTCACTTGGTTAGGCTATAATACCCACGTAGTTGGTCAAATACTATTCTAGATGTTTCTGTGAAGGTATTTTTTAGATGAGATTAACATTTAAATTAATAGGTTTGGAATAAAGTGGGTTATCCTCCATAATGAGAATAGTCCTCATCCCATCAGTCATAGTCCTCAATGGAAAAACTTATATTTTCCACAGAAAAGGGAATTCCGTCCTCAAAATACCTTCAGATTCAAATTGCAACATCTCCTTGGATTTCCAGCCTGCTGGCCCACCCTACAGAATTTGAATTTGCCAGTCTCTACAATTGAGTGAGCAAAGTCCTTAAAATAAATATCTCTATACATACCCAATTGGTTCTGCTTGTTCAGAACCTAATACAACATACTATGTATAATTATTTAGCACTTAATAACAAAAGCCTTTAGAGGTGGAAACTGTATACTGTTTCTTATATGTGTCAGTTTTCCATCCATACCCAGAGTAATACCCAGCATTTAACACATGATAGGTTTTTACTAGGTACTTACAAAATAAATGACCGAATGCACCAATGAATGTCACAGAGGGAATCTTAAAGAAATCATTTAATTTATGTATAAAGTTAATGCAAGACTTGGGAGTAGTTTTCCTTTTGTTTGTTATTAAATACATAAAGAGAAATTCCAAGGCTTTATAAAAACTAAATAATTGGAAGTGGGGAGACTTTGCTCATTAGTTAGGATATGGACAGAGAACAAGTGCTTTCCATACTTAGCACTGGAAACAGAACATGCGCCAAATATCAAAATAATCTTGTGTGGTCATAGCCGTGGGCCCTTTGAGGAGGCTCCCAAACAGCAACACAAATAAATACAATCAGTCAATCTATCAATCTAATCTATCATCTATTATCTTTTTAAGTGACTAGAAGCAAAAGCTGGGAAAATCAGAGGAACAAGAGGAAAATCAAACAAACAAACAAACATTCTTGTCTTGCATTTCCAACTTGAATTAAAAAATGGAGTGTAAAATATTTCATAGAGTATCAAAATGGTCAGATCCCAAACTAAAAGGAATGAAAATGAGATTTAGAAGTGGCAGATGGGAACCTGGCCTAGAAAGTAAACTGAAGCTTCGTGTCACTGAAGAGACTCAGAGAAAAGAATTAAAATGTCATGAAAAGTGAAAGCTTTCAGATACAAGGAACAGATAATGCCCCCAAACTTGAGGCCATCAAAAAGGGACTGATTATCTATTAGAGAATATCTGAAATGTGCTTTTTTTCTTCTTCTTGAGAAAAGCTATCCTCTTTCTCTTACCTCATTCACAGGTTAACTCACTTTTGCATGTGATTGGTCTGGGTAGGTGATGATGTCTTCAATTGAATCCAATTGGTACATTCTCTAATGACAGCTCTCTGACTCCAGCAAAGGCTGCTATCATTCCAGAGGCTGGAACTGTTCTTGGAAGAAACAGCTAAGGGGAAAAGAGAACCAGCCTTTCTAAAATACAAGTCAGTCAGCTAAGACTACATTCTTACTGCATTCTACTTACTTACTGCATGAGTTCCAGGAATGAACCTAAAACCATGGCAAAGTTCTGGTGCTCACAAAACATGAAGTGAAGGAGAAACAGCTAATAAACACATATGAAATACAGAATTATTTCAGAGTGACAAAGCTAACATAGAGAGGGACTGGAATGCTGGTTGTCAGGATGACAAGGAAGCCCTGACAAAATTGAGACTGAATGATTAGAAGAAGACAGTGCATTAAGCTCTATATAGGAAAAAAAATTCCAGGCAGAGAGATATAGTCAAGAACAAATACATTGAACTTGAGGGACAGAAAAAAGAGCAGGATGTCAGGAGTATAGTGGATGAGGGGAGCTCACAAAAAGATGAAGCTGGAGAGAGAGGCAGAGGTCAAATCACATGGGACTTTGGGGGCAAAGTCTGAGAGTTTGGGTTTTATTTTAATTGCCAGGGGAAGCCATGGGAAGATTTGAAGCAAGAGAGTGATATGATCTGATTTATGCATTCCATGTATTGTTGACCCTTTCACTTGAACCTTGGCTAGTAATTTTGAGCCTAGCAGTGCCATTAGAGAGTCTCCAATTACTAGCTCTAAATCAAATTGACCAGAAGTGCTGTTATCCTAAGTAAAAAGTTGAAGTCAGGAACCAACCCAATTTAAAAATGAACAAAAGATTTTAACAGACACTTCATAAAAAGAAGATATATGAATGGCCAATAAGCATATGAAAAGATGCTCAACAGCACTAGTCAGGAAAATGCAAATTAAAACCACAACAAAGTGCTAACACACACACACACACACAACCTTAGAATGACTAAAATTAGTGAGAATGCAAAGTAATAGGACTTTTACGCATTGCTGGTGGAAATACAGAACGATACATGTACTTTGGAAAATGGCTTGTAGTTTCTTAAAAAGTTAAGTGTTCAATTTACCCTGTGATTCAGCAATCTACCCCAAGGCATTAACAAGGAGAAATAAAAGTTTATGTCCATATAAAGACTTGTACACAAATATTTAAAGTACTACTCACAATGGCCAAAATCTGTAAACACTTCAGATGTCCAACAACAGCAACAGGTAAGGAGATAAACAAATGGTGGTATTCTTACCCAGTGAAATCCTACTCAGCAATACAGGGGAATAAACTACTGCTACAAAAAGTATGGCTGAATATAAAATATTATCATAACAAAAAAGGGACGAACACAAAAATGTATATAATGTAGGAAGGATTCCATTTACCTGGAAATCAAGAAGAGGCAATAATACAGTGTCAGAAAACAGGTCAGTGACTACCTGGAGCTTAAGGTGGTACTGTGAAATGCTTAAGGAAACTTTCTGGGATGACAGACATGTTCTATATCTTGATTGTGGTGATGATTACATGGTTGTGTATATTTTTCTACACTCATCAAACTGTATGCTTAACAATAGGTGTGTTTTTATTGCATGTGAGTTAAAAAAAAAAATCCCAAAGGTCAAATGTTCTCTCTAACATGTGGATGTTAAAACATAACAAGGTGAGGGATGGGAATAAAAGTTCAGTGGATTAGGAATGAAGGGGAATGAAGGGAAGGGAAGGGGGATAGGAATAGGAAAGATGAATGAATCTGATGTAACTTTCCCATGTTCGTATGTGAACACACCACATGGACCACTACATCATGTACAATCACAAGACTAGGATCCTAATCAGAATAAGATATACTCCATATTTGTATAAATATGTCAAAATATACTCTAATGTATATATAAAAAGGACAAATAAAATTAAAAGAAAACCTTGCAGCAAATATTTTCTGTATGTTCTCATTAGGGAGTCCTTACCTCAAAGAATCTTGTAACCAGAGTCTGTTACGCCTTGACTCTGTGAGCATCTGGGGACTCAGATTTAGTCAACACAGAGATAATTTTCTTGCTTCTTTCTTCTCCTTTTCTATTTCCTAATCATTCCCTAAAACCTCTTCTATGCACCACTCTAACTTTTGAATATTGGGTCACAGAATTTTCTGGCTCAGTTGTACAATTTACATCTGTAGGCTTTATTAGGGTGACTCAAAGATCTCATTGTGTAGGAGCTATAGATCTAATTGGTATAATCAACATTTCTTTTGGGAATATTGGCTATTTTACTCTTACCCATGATAGGACTATTTTGAATCAGGTTAGTTTGAAAGACTTCTAGTACTAATCAATTCTTTTGGTTCCATTTTAACTGATGCATAATAACTATAGATTTATGGGATACAATGTGAAGTTTCAACACATATATTTTATGTAATGATCTTATTAGGGTAATCAGCATATCTACTACTCCAAACATTTATTGTTTCTCTAATTCATTCTTTTTCTTGGTCTAGTTCTTATTTTCCTGACACTATTCAGCTTATTATAATTCTCTCTATTCATCATTCCTTCTTTACATTGATGGGAATACATGTGTATACTCTACAGACAGATATATCCTTCACAGAGGAAACAGAACACCCATAGATGCCAACAGATACACGTGCTTCTGCAGAAAAATGAAGAGAAGACTTTTCTCTATCAGCACCCTAACTGTGGGGTGCCTAAAATTGGGTCTACCACTTAAGTAAGTGGCTGAGTTAAATATTTTGACTTGAATTTCACAACTTGTCACAATGATCCCATTGGCAGTAGAGTGGTAGGTTGCCAGAAGGCAATTAATTATCTTTCTGTCTCCCTGTGTATTAAATTTTGTTCCCTCTCCCTAAAGAGAGGTGATGCTATGGCTTACAACCACTATGCTCTTGCAGAGCTCTCCACACCAATTAGAAGGGTTCTGTGTTATGACACTCTTTGATAAGATGTTATGACATTCTTTGATAGAAAGCCGTTGTCCCATTGAAGCAGAAACTTCATCAGAAGCATGAAGAATCAAGGGTGTGCTCCAGACACCCTGAATGGGAGGGAACTCTCTGCGCTCAAACAAAGCGCCTCCCACATAGGTCTTTCCATGTAATCCAGCTAGTTCCCTGCATTTATCTTTGAGCTCACACCTTTATTTAGTATTCAGCTGGAGGGAGACCTGTAATAAAACATTTCTTAACTCACTATTTAGAAATCCTATGTGTTTATTTAAAACCTGGAAAGCTTTCTTTTGCAAAAGTCAAAATTACCTTTAGCATATCAGTGGGCAAAAGGGACAGTGGATTTACTTCTTTATTTGTTTTATTTTTGAAATAGAGTCTTGCTATATTGCCCTAACTGGTCTTGGATCCCAGGCTTAACTGACCCTCCTACTTCACTCAGCCTCTTGAATGCTGGAACTATAGGAATGTGCCACCACACCTAGCCAGTTACTTCTTGATTGGAATCATGCTTTTCATTGAGAAGGGGTGAGAGTCATTTCTGTAAGCCATGCCATAACAATTTTTAGAGTCATAAATTTTAATATCTCCATTTTCAACACTGATTTTCTTTCAGAAAGGCATGCCTATGGTCTTACACCAAATTTCCCTGTATGGAAAGTGGGAAGTTTAATCTTAGAGAGGTGAAACCAAATTGATGATTACTTGGCAATTTGATAATTATTGAGATTTTTTGTTATTGCTTTATATCCATTATCAGGACCAAGAATTGCATAGATAACTCTTTATCAATTTCATTCTCATTTCTTCCTAAATTTCTCTATTTAGCTTTGACTCAATTCAAATAAATAATAAAGAAAATAACATAAAACTGGAGGTTGAAAACTTACTACCTTTTCTTCTTCTTGGACTTGTTCCTATTAAGGTGTCTAAAGCTCAGCATGTGGACTCTTCTTAAGTAAGTGTTTTAATGGTAAAATATACAATTGCTTGAGCTACCCATAGTACTGGATAGCTGAACAATTCATGAACTTGATATGTACATTCTCACCATGTTTATTGGTACCTTTGAATCCAAAACAAATTCTGGTTAGATCTATGGTAAAAAATTATTTTGAACTGGGCAATAATTTTCAAAAATGGATAAAAATGTTTTTGTTAATGGTGCTGTCCAATTGCTCATTTTCACCTTAGAAAGTTTTCTAGTTTTTATTCAGAGAAGATTTGCTCTGGAATGTTTACTTAAGGTCCTTCCTCATCCTTATATTCTGGCTAAGACTACACTCTGTTTTCCTTTCATCAGTACCTACCTGGCAGTCATTATAATGCTTGTAGGATTTTTGTTTGTTTTTGTCCTAAAGTTTGACATGCTAAAAATATATCAAAAAATGATGAGATAAAGAAGTAAAGGTCTAAAAAAAAAAAGTACATTGTGAATCAGGATTCTAGTCCAAATTGTATTTTACCAGTTGTATAATCTTAAACAGATTATTCAATCTGTGTCTTAGCTTCTTCACCTTTTAAATGGAGGTGTGATGATGTCAAATTTAAATGGATAATATTATGTGGAAATGAACACAGATCCAGGCATAGACTAGATGTTGAATTAGAGTCACTTAATTCTCCATCTAAAAAAATTAATGTTCTGTAGATTGTTCTGGTTTGGATGTGAGGTGTCCCCCAAAAGCTCATGTGTGGTTCAGAGTAGAAATGATTGGGTTATAGCCTTAACATAACCAGTGAATTAATCCCTGAGGGGATTAACTAAGTGGTGACTGGAGGCAGGTGTGGCTGGAGGAAGTGGTTCATTGGGGGGTCTGGCTGTGGGGTATATATTTTGTATCTGGAGAGTAGAAACTCTCTCTCTCTGCTTTCTGATTATCATGTGAGCTGCTTCCCTCTGCCACATTCTTCCTCCATGATGTTCAGCCTCACCTTGAGCCCTGAGGAATGGAGTCTGTTGTCTATGGATTAAGAGCTCTGAAACCAGGAGCCCCCAGATAAACCTCTCCTCCTCTACAGTTGTTCTGGTTGGGTCTTTTAGTCACAGCCTCGAAAAAGCTGACTAAAACATAGCACTATGTTTTCACAAATTCTAAAATAATTTCAAGATTGAAAATATGTTGTATTTCTCAAAATGAGCAAGTGGCCAAAGCTGAGGATTACTGGGACAAAGATAATGGCAGTAAATTCTGTAATATGCATTTAAAAAAGTCCTTAGATGATTCCAAGATACTTACCAACATATAAGGGTCAAGATCCTAATGAAACTAAGCCTCTATTTCTTACCAGTTATTTTTAAAAACTCCAAATGGATCAAAGACATAAATGTAAGGCCCAAAATGATGAAACTACTAGAAGAAAACATAGGAAATGATTCAGGATACTGGAATAGATGGGATTTTTTTTTTTTTTTGGACAAGAGCCCAAAAGCATAGGAAACAAAAGCAAAAATGGATAAGTGGAATTGCATCAAACTAAATAGGTTCTGCACAGCAAAGAAAAAAATCATGACTATGAGACAACCTACACAATGGGAGAAAATATTTGCAAACTATATATCTGACAAGGAGATAATATATACTTATATAAGGAACTTAAACAACTCAACAGCAAAAACCCAAATAACCCAATTTAAAAATGTGCAATAGATCTAAATAGTCAGTTCTCAAAAGAAGACATACAAATGACCAACAGGTACATGAAAAAAAGTTCATCATCATTAATCATCAAGGAGATGCAAATCAAAACCCAGAATGAGATATCACCTCACCCCAGTAGAATTACTAATATATAAAAAATTAAATATAACATGCTGGCAAGAATGTGGAAAAAAGGGAACCCTTACATACTGTTGGTGGGCATGTAAATTAGTAACAATTATGGAAAATAGCTGGAAATTCCTCCAAAAACTAGAAATAGAACTACCATGTAATACAGCAATTTCACTAGTGGGTTTATATTATATCCAAAAGAAATGAAATCAGTATGCCAAAGAGAGATCTGCACTCCCCTGTTTTTTGGTAGCACTGTTCACAATATCCAAGGTATGAAAACAACTTAAGCGTCCATCAATTGATAAATAGATAAAGAAAATGTGGTACCTATATACAGTAGAGTACTATTCATCCATAAAAAGGATGAAATCCTGTCATTTGCAACCTCATGAATGAACTGGAGAGCATTACATTAAATGAAATAAGCCAGGCACAGAAAGACAGGTACTGTACAATCTCAGTCATAGGTTGAATATAAAAAGAGTTAATCTCATGGAAGTTGAGAGTACGTGGTGGTTACTCTAGGCTGTAAAGAGTACAGGAGAGGGAGAAATGGGGAAAAGTTGATCAATGGTTACTTATTCATCATTAGGGGTAAGAGCATCTGATGAACTATTTTATTGCACAGTAGGGTGGCCATGGACACAATAACTACTGTATATTTCAAAAATCCATAAGAAAGGATGTTTAATGTTTTCATCAAAAGGAAATGTTTGAGAAGATAGACATATTATCTAAGATTTGGACACTACACAATGTATATAGTAACATCACATGGTATCACATAAATGTGTGATTTTTACTTTTTTATCTGTCTTTAAAAATTAAAAGCAAAGAAAAGTGGAGAAGGGGGATGCACCTCAGTGGTAAAGATCTTGCCTGGCATGTCAGAGGCCCAGCACAATTAAATACATAAACAAACAAAGAATCGGCCAAGGGAACTCAACTCAGAACTGCAGCAGAGCTCGCAGGGTGGAAGGTGCCTCTTGGGTTCCAACACTGGAAATCAGAAATCGAACACCAGAGACAGAACTTCTTCAGTGCCTTGGGGTGGTGGATATGAAGCGGACACCACCTCACGTCCTTACCTCAGTGATTCCACCAGCAGAAAGTGGAGACCACTCTCGTTTGGGGATAGGGAAATTGTCATCATGGTTCTGATTGAAGTGAATTGTTTTCCTTGTAGCATTTGTGACAGTATATGAACTTTAATATTATGTTGATGTAAAAGACCACTAGAGAGCTCTGGCAGGCACAATTTCAGAAGAGCATAAAAGGGAACCCCAGATCTCTTGATTGAAACCACCAAGTCCCACTGCTTTCAGGCTTCCCTGAAGATAGTTGACAACCTGAGAGACATCCTGGAGATTTAACTTCAGATATCTTGAAAGCTCCCCAGGAGCCCACTCAGTTTACAGAAGATCTCTATAAAGATCTGAAATATGGGATGGAGGATGATACCAAGAAGATAGAGGAAAATGAAGCCAAGGTCACAAGGAAGACAGTATTTTGACAAAAATCCATAGCTGGAGGGGAGGAGTAATTGAGCAAAACTCTTCTCAGAGAAGCAGAAGCCCAGCAAGCAAGACTTCATTGGTGGAAGCCAAATTCTAAAAGAGCTAGCTCCTCTGAATGCATAACAGAAAGCTGTGGTAAATGCCTTCCATCATACATGGAAAGTGCAGAACAGTTCTCCAGGAGATGTTGAATCAATCCAGTTCTCCATTTCTCCTTGTTTTCAAGAATAATTATAGAATGTACTAGAATGTAATATACTAAGGTAGGAAGCAAATGCCTGGAACAACCCAGACATTTTTCCTCTCTCTCTTTGGGAATGTATCATCTTGTTAGGGAAGAGCAAAGCTCGGCCAGTTCCTTTCTCCCCTGGACACAGGCTGTCCTTTAAAGCTTTGCCTAGTCAGTCATGTTGTCTATGAGATATATAGTTGGAGGCGAGTTGCCTGTTAGGATCCCTCAGCTGTGCTGCAAGTGGGTCATGTGCAGTGGATACTTCTTCTACTCTGGGCAACTTTTTGAGACCATCTCACAATGGATACTAGGACTCCTTTGTCTCTTGCTGCTTATCTGTAAGTAATAAATCCAATTCATGTAAAAAAAGTTTATTTTTTTTCTCCCTTCTAGGAACTTAAAATCTGTTATCCATATACTAAGAAGTCTTTGGTAGTGATGCATTAGTTTTATACTACATGATCTTCTCAAATCTAATAGAAAATTGTTAATTTATTCATAATAGTTTAGAAATACAGTTGCATAGAACTTTCTACCTGGATTTAGGGTTAGTAGTTTGTTCTTACTTCAATCTAGAATTTCTGTTGTGTTTCTAGTCACCTCCCTTTAAAATTCCACTTAATTTTGACCTTTTATCCTCAAATTCAATCTCATGGTCTCTCTCTCCCTCTAAATATTTTTTCATTTACTTTGTTATGGTGTAGACTAACTTGTAACAGAGTCCCATAAATGCAGTAGCTTTGTCCTGTTAGGGCATTTGAGAATCTGGGTCATAAATCGGTTCTGACATACTGAACATATAGCTTTCATGTTAGATTTCAAGATAGCTGCTTCAATTGTTGGCATTTCCAGCTGCAGAAAGTGGGCAGAGGAGGTCCACGGTAAGCAACTTTACCATTGAGGAGGTGATTCAGTCGCTATATGTATCACTTTTGTTTATAGTCTACAGCCCTGAACTTAGTTATGTTGCTATTTCCAGCTATCAGGGAGACTGAGAAATGTGCTATCTAGGTGGATGGTGAAGGATTTTCTTACTTAAAGGAAAATAGAAAGGGCACTGGCCCATAAATAGCAGCATCTGCCACATTAACTTACTCCTCTATCAAGGTTAATTTACATGTGACCACTGGTCTCATTTGTTCATGTTCTGATTGGCAACAGGGATGTGACCAATAATCCCTGCAACACAAGAATATAAGAATGTTATTGGTCCTTGGAATTAGTTTCTTAAATACCTATTCATTTTATTCATATCTATCTGGCTGCCTATTTATCTGCCTCATTTTTC
Source organism: Geosciurus inauris (assembly GCA_004024805.1). Taxonomy (NCBI): domain Eukaryota; kingdom Metazoa; phylum Chordata; class Mammalia; order Rodentia; family Sciuridae; genus Geosciurus; species Geosciurus inauris. Next base: position 51,967 of record PVHX01008083.1, read on the forward strand.
CTGTGGGTACATGTTTATCTATAATTCTGGTGTAAATTTGAACCTCTTAGTTTCAGGTTGGTTCAATTTTGTTGGGCAATCTGTGTATGTTTTATTGGGAAAGTAAGTATGTGAAAATGAATAACTAGGAGTTAACCAAGAGTAGAAATAATTATAAAGCACTTGTCAAAAGTGAAGTGCTATAGAAATGCTAAAAAATGACACTAAGAAAAAACTGATTGTCGTGACTTCAAAGGAAGTGTTAGGTTGAAGTGTTTTGACGTGTATGGCATTTAAATGATCTAAATAGGTGTTTAGGTACTCACATGAGAGATTGTTCTAGCTACTCAGGGGAAATAAGAGTCTGTTCTACCCACTCAATGTTTAGATGCTTCCGTGAGAATTTTATCATCTTTAAATACTATTTTAAAAGTAAGGATTATGTTGTCTTGATTACATTTATCCAAAAGAAGGACATCGCCTAACAAAAATATAATATTCACCCTAGATTGGCTGGCTTTTGCATCCTACAATCTTGGAATCTCTGCCTCTTGATAAGATCTGATGCCCCTAGATCTGTGGGTTGACTAGACATACATGAGAGTTAATGCTGCAAATCAGTAGTGAATTTTTGCTAGAGTTAGAGCTTTGGGTTAGACACCATTCTTCTTTTTAAAATGTGTTTTTAAGTATTTATTAGATACAAGCAGCCTACTCAAGGCAATAATTTGGTGATTTAAATGTTAAGGGAAAGAGAAATGAATGGATTATATTGCTTGTTAATATCAGTAGTTTTGAAATAAAAAAAAGACAAATACTTTGCATAGTACACTACAAAGTGAGATATCCTAGTAGAACCCAAAAAGACTCTGGTTTAAAATATTTATTCTGATGAACTACTTAGTAGAGTGGTAAAACAACCTCTGGCTATGGACTCACACAGAGTTGAACAGAAATCTATCCTGTGATTTTGAGCTACCAAGATCTTCTTCCTTTATACCTCAGGTTTTTATTTTTACAGGTATACTGAGTACTGGAATAGTAATAGTATCTGCTAATTAATGTTGTGAGAAATGAGATAAAGCATTTAAGTACTTACCATAGTGCTCAATAAATGCTAGGGACAATTTTTTCTTGTCTTTGCTTAGATACAGGTTGCATATACTTTATCTGAAGTGCTCAGGACCAGGAGTATTTCAGATTTTTTAAAATTTTGGAATATTTGCATATACATAATGATAATGATTGGAAATGGGACCCAAATCTAAATTCATTTATATTCTCTATATATCTTATACACATAGCCTGAAGATAATTTTTAGTGTGCCCGTATCTTGGTGCAATTTGTCAGATGAGGTTGGTTGTGGAATTTTCTACCTGTGATAGCATGTTTGCACTCAAAAAGTTTTGGATATTGGAGCATTTTGCATATTTTGGATTTTTGGATTAGGGTTGCTCAACCTATGCTCTGTGAAGGGTAGCATTCACAATCTTTGCTGCTGGATATTTCAAAACTCAGATCCACTGGGTTTCCATAGAAATATTTTTTCATAGCGTGGCAGTATAACTTGGTGGTTGGGCTCAAACATTAGTCACCAGTCTCCAGTTGTGTACCCTAAGGTGGGTTAGTTAACTCAGAATATCACTGAGGCAATACTTAGAAATATCACTTTTAGAACCCCTATCTAGTAGCCTGCAGTACTGTAAATCTGCATAGTATTTGTGATTGCTTCAAAGGCAGAAAGCATATTTACTATATTTGGTTTCTCTGACAAATAACCCTGGCATAGAGTAGATGCTGAACAATTGTTAATCAAATAAGTGCAAACAAAAAATAACCTCTTTATAATTTTTTAGTAGATTTGATTTTCTTTAGATGTTGCTAGTACTGAGAGATTATACTCTTTGTCTAAATCATTTTGTAAACCAAGATTTATATTTACCAAAGAAACTTTGTACTTAAAGAAACTTGTGAAAAATCTTTTTGTAGAAATTGATTACCCTTGCCTACTCCATGCTTTGTAAATTTTTCTTTCCCTAAAGTAATAAAGAAGAATGAATATAAGATAAAATGCTACAGAACCAGCATATCAGCCAGGGCAATCTGCAATTACCACTTACTCAATTTAAAATGTAGATCTGTCTACTGGCTTATCACTTTCTTCCTTCAGGGCATGTCTGCCACCAACTGTTAAATTAGAACATCTCTATGGGCAATTGGAAAAATGGAGATGAAGACACTAGAGACTCTTCAGAATGAAAGAGTTATATTTCACTATTCTCTTATTATTTAAAGGTAGATTGCTGAATTCCCTGTGGAGCTTATTCTGAAGTAAAAATTTTAAGTCTTTACTCTCTGGGCAGAGGTAAAGAATGGATAGGGACAGGGTAAATTTGGGTTTCTTGCAGCAGTTGGGCTTGGGAGTTCCCAGAGGAACTGTCCCCTGGCTCTGCACCCATTGGCTGTGGAAGTCAGGGTGGGAGTCAGGCTTTTCCCCTGAACCAGGGCACCCGCCTCTCAAAACAAGCCGCAACAGATGTAGATCACTTGGTGCCTCCTCCAAGAGAGCACTCTGGCCCACCCCCTGACCTGCCTTTTTCTTTCAACAAAAGGAGGAGAGTGAGTTCCTTCCAGAGCTCATTGAGGTGCTCCTTGGTGCTGGGCTCCAGCAGGATACAGCCGCTGAAGTGTAGTGCATTTTAAAAAACTCTTTCTGGGAAATGAAAACATGATTTTGAAGTAGTCTGTAGTATTGAAATGCAGCACTCTGTTTCTTTTTGAAGCAAGACTTGCTGGAGGCTCCCTGGTACAGAAGGGTACTCAAGGCGAAGAGGCTCAGAAACAGCAGGAATGGAATCTTGAGAAAGGTATCGCTCATCCTACGAAACAAATTGCTCTAATTAAAAAAATGTGTCACGTTAGCAAGAGTAGCTCAGTTGGCAATGTGACAGTGGAAGCAAGTTGTGAAAAGCCTCCACAGAAATATCTGCTCTACTGACTTCATAATCTGCTGCTTTTTAAGGTTTGATGAAGGGAACCAGAAATTGATGGGCAACTACCATTCCCTTCTCCTCTCACTCTCCTCTCCCAGGGATAGAGACCTTGAAAAACTTTCCCTTTCATTTTCCTTCTCATCCACCTGTTTGAGTGTGTGGCTGCAATAGGGAGGGATGTTTCAAGACGTTAATGTTTTTACCAATTTAAGACAGTTTCAGTTATCAACCATAAATTCCGATAGGATTTTGAACACTTAAGCTTTACTAGTTTGCATTTTAAAAAAAATCTTTGCCCTTAATAATGAAAGAGGACCACCAAAAGTAAAGAATAACATTTATTGGAATATATGCAATCTGCCAACCTGGAAACACTGTCTTCCACTTTCTTTCTTTCTTTTTTTCTTTTTCTCTTTTTACATTTTTTTAATTGGTTCATTATAGTCGTACATAATGGTGGGATTTATTGTTACATATGCATACATGCACACGATATAACAATATTATTTGGCCATTATCACTCCACAATTCTCCTCAACTTTCATTAATGTTTATATTCTTACTTTTGTTCAGTTCCATTAGCATGAACTAAAATATTTTATTTTGTCTTCTATTTTTAGAAATGCTTAAATTTAGTCAACTTTAATAGAATTATACTGCCTATTGGTGTAGGAAATCCTCATTCTGTTTCATAATAGAGGGAAAAATACCAAACCAAAACACTGTATTGGAGGAAAATATACATGTTTGGAGATTATAAATCTCTAGGTTCTTAGAATTATTATCTAAAATTTCCAGAAAGATATGATGGTTTAATACTAGTGCTTCTCAAAGTTTAATGCATAAAAATCACCTGGGATTCTTGTTAAAATGCAATTCTGATTCAGTAAGTCTTAGGCAGGGCTCAAGATTATACATTTACAATAAGCTCACATTTGCTGCTTATGCTTTTGGGACACAGACCACACTTTGTGAAGTAAGCACCTCTATATATTTGCATTTTAGTTTCTTTAGTTGCAGTTGTGTGATTCCATTGGTTGGTATAACTCAAAGTTAACTTTACTTATCAGGTTTTAGTAAAATTTGCAATTTTGGCAATGAGGTGATGATGAAGCTCCCTCTTTCTTACAGGAAGAAAAGCTGAGATTCACAAGACAGTTCTGGGCTGGTACTCATTCCTTGATCCTTACATCTCTTCTGTGGTTGTCTAATGGGACTTTAGAGCTGCTGCTTTGTTCTCCTTCTCATATAGAATTGAACTTTCCATTCTAGATATCAATTAGAGATGGGTAGGTTTTTAAAAATGTACTCCAGTTTCAAAGTTTTTCTAACCACTTAGTTTTTACCAAAATCCCTGAAAACAATATAAAAAAAAATTTGGGGGGCTGGGATTGTAGTTCAGTGGTAGAGTGCTTGCCTTGCATGTGTGAGGCACTGGGTTCAATCCTCAGCACCACATAAAAATAAAATAAAAGATATCTGTGTCCATCTATAAATTAAAAAAATATTAAAAAAAATTTGGCAGCCTTTTCTATGAGAGTCTCTCCCCATACTTTTGGCTGATTATAACACATTCATATATTTAATTTAACTAATGATAAAACAATCATTTGTTTTTACATTTAGTTGTTTATATGTTGTCATCTCCATTAAGCTATTAATTTCTTCAGAGCAAGGTCTATGCATTGTTTCATCTTTTTTGGGGGGGTGGATATCAGGGATTGAATTTAGGGGCACTTGACCACTGAGCCACATCCCCAGCCCTGTTTTGTATTTTATTTAGAGGTAGGGTCTCACTGAGTTGTTTAGTGCCTTGCTTTTGCTGAGGCTGGCTTTGAACTCACAATCCTCCTGCCTCAGCCTCTTGAACCACTGGGATTACAGGCATGCGCCACCATGCCTGGCCCTGTTTCATCTTTATGTAAGTTGCCAATAAAGGATTTAGAGCTGGCATATCTTAAGACATAAAGGAATTAAATGAAGATATCGAGTTAGTATCAAGATTCTAACAAAAAGTTCTCTAAGAATGACAATGCCCATTCTCAGGGTAACTTAGGGTTCTTTTTTTCCCCTAGGACTTGAGATTTCTCAGACACATATCCAGGCCAGCAGTTGACCCCATTTTGCTCTCTGAATCTTAATGTTCTCAGTTTTAAAATGGAGATCAAGTACATGTCATTAACCAATAATGGTAAGAATAAGCTGTGGGTGTGAATGTTTAGTGACTCTGTCAGTATGCTTTGCTGAAAATAAAGGGACAGATGATATATACAAAACATCCTGAGTAGAAGTAAGAAAGAATTCCTCACCCACTAGCAGAGACAGTGTTTTTTGGTACATTACACTGTATTTTTTCCTTTCTCCATATAGAAGATTACATTTTCTAGCTTCCATTGTAGGTAGGTTTGGGACAGTATTACTTAATTTGGAAGAGTGGAATGAAGGTCAAAATCATAAACACTATTTCCTGACTTTCTTCTTTTTTTGGTACTGAGGATTGAACTCAGAGGTACTCGACCACTGAGCCACAACCCCAGACCTCTTTTGTGTTTTATGTAGAGACAGGGTCTCACTGAGTTGCTTAGCACCTTGCTGTTGCTGAGGGTGGCTTTGAACTCGCAATTCTCCTGTCTCAGCCTCCCAAAGTGCTAGGATTACAGGTGTGAGCCACTGCGTCCAGCTGACTTTATTCTTAAAATCATCCTGCATAAACTGCTGGACTTCTCTTTCTATTCTTTGGTGACCTTGGAAGCCACTTTCTCCAGATGATGTACCCAACAAGATAAAAGCAGCTTGAGTCCCTCAACTTGGAGGATAGTTGCCCAAGTTCCATAACCCATTTTAGACTGTGCTGTCTTTTGTCTTTTGGGGGAGGGGACCTCAATTATGTTAATTCCCTGAAATTTTTGTCATTGGTTGTTATAATAGCCAGCATTAATCATTCTGATTAATGTATTTCTTGACACTTTTAAAGGATTTTCTAGTCTGGGGATAGATGATAGATGACAGAGGAGATAAAATGAGAGAGAAGGGTTGGTGGGGCTTGAGAGGAGGAGACTGGGCATGAAGATACTATGTAAAGAGGAGAAGAGTTCATTTTCAGAGTTAGTCTACTATATATATAAGAGAACTTCACCTTATCATTAAAACAAGAGCTGTGTTTATTTTTTTATTTTTATTTTTGGCCTACGATGAGAGCTTTCCTATAGTAGTCAGCATTGACTGGGTGTGACACTCATGTGTATATTTCAAAACTTTGATTGATTACTGTTGTATTTAAATAAGTGGGACCTCTCTTTTTCTCTTACTCTTTCCTCCCATATATGTAAGGCTCCTTGTTTTCTGTGAACCAAATAACATAAAGATAGATTCTTGAATATCTAATAGGGTGACAGTGGAATAGGAGGAAAATTTTTCATGGATGTCTTTGGAAAAAAGATATACAATTCTTGCTCAAAAGAAAGGAGAGTGGGGAAAAACCACAACCCCATTATAAAAATAGCTGATATTTAATGGCACTTACTATCCTGGCACTTTGCCAAAACCTAGACACATATCATTATTATTTTAGTTTCATGAAAGAGGAAACTGTACAGAAAATGTAAATAAATTGCCCTGATTGTGCAGCTAGTAAATGAAAGTCCAAAATGATTTCCTATTGCTTCTAGAATAAAGGCCAAATAACTTGATGTGCCTTAGAAAATTCTGTATGATCCAGTTTGTCTATGAACCTGCCTTGCCACTGAAGCCAGGCATACTGACCTTCTTTAATTTTTTCCTTTGTATAATGTTTTTTACTTCTCTTGTATACCAGCATGCCTATTTCTTTTCTTTCTTTCTGCTTCAATCATCTATTCATCCTTCAGGCTTTAGCTCAAAAATCACTTACCTGGGGATATTTTCCACTATCAACCTCAATTTGAAATTCTATCAAGTTTTTCTGCTCTACATATATTGCACCTTGTGCTTTTCCCTCCTGGCACCATCAGAAACACTTATTTGTATTATGCTTGGAGTGTTGTCTGTCTCTTCTAGAATGTAATCTGTGTTAAGCAAGGAGTAGAGATGCTTAGTTTATTAACTGCCTGGTACATATTAAGCTCACAGTAAATGTCAAGAGAATGAATAAAATGAACGATCCTCAGATTTTGAATTGGTCTCTAGAATAAATATTGATGGAAGGTGGGATGAGAGCAGGAGAGTAGGTGAAGAATATTGCTATTTGAAAAGAACTATGAGATCCATATCACTTGCTGGTGTTCTTAATAGTTTCATTGTGTTGAAAAGAGAATTTCGTTTTCTTTTTATTCTTTTCACAGTTCTGCAATAAGTACTCTTGATATTTTTTGAAGATAGTATTATTCTATAAGAAAACTTAGAAGTTTTCAATCTCTTAGGTGGCCCTGAATTTATTACAAAGGATTCTTGAATTTATAAAAGTATCGGCCATTGTATGCAGATTAATACAATAGCATGACTTTAAATACATGTACATATACACACTGTTTTAAAAAGTATATGTAGGTTTCATTGTAAATAATAAAATATCAATTTACCTAAAAACATTAATGAATTATAATTTAAAATAATTATTTATTTACTGGCAGATACTAAAACAATAGTTTTATATATTCTTAATATTAAAAAATGGTCCTCATTCTTCAATGATGAAAAATTCTGAAGTGTGCTAAGTCTTCTAACTATATTATAAAGTAAGTGTTATAAGTGTCATTAAAACAGAGAAACCTAGCCAGGCATGGTGGCATATACCTGTAATCCCAGTGGCTTGGGAGGCTGAGGCAGCAGGATCTCAAGTTCAAAGCCAACCTCAGCAAAAGTGAGGCACTAAGCAACTCAGTGAGACCCTGTCTCTAAATAAAATACAAAATAAGGCTGGGGATGTGGCTTAATGGTTGAGTGCCCCTGGTACTACAAAAACAAAAACAAAAACAAAAAACCTTTAAGTATCAGTATTCCAGTTTTATATTGTAGTTTTTACATTCCTCATGGAAACTGGTTTCTTAAATCAAGGCCATGTCCAAAATTGTGTTTGATTCTTTGTATCTCTGTGGTTGTTTGTTTCTTTTCTCCTTAGCTTTTTTGTGGTACAAAGAATATTCACAGATCAATTACTAAGTGTAATTGATATTAATTAATTTTGACTTCTTGAAAAATTAGGAAAATATCTTCATGCTATGAAAAATTTATATTTTTTCATAATTATCAATTTAATTATATTACCATTAATTGAGAAAAGTGAAAAAAATTCTTTCTAATAAATCCAAGGTCTTATGCTACCTCTTTAATTCATCCTAAACATGTCTCCAAAGTAATTTTTCTAGATTTTCTTTTTTGACATTCTAGTTTTCTGCTAAAAATCTGCAATGGCTCTAATTGCCTACAGAGTAAAGTCCAAATATTTTTGTTTAGATTACATTATTCCTACTAATATGACTCTAATTTGGTTTTCCATTCTTATTTCTAAGATTTTCCAGAAAATATGCTGTAGTGTACAGGTTAAACATTTGGTTAAGAGCAAGAATAACTTGGATGAAACCCTGGTTGCACCATTTACTACTAAGCATTGGGCTGAGTGCCTGGCAGTCAGTATCACAATTAAACCTCACATAGCTGCAAGAAAGGCATGGTTATTTTATTTTGATTTTATGGGTTAGAAGACCAAGGCTTAACAGAGGTAGGTCATTGGTCCAAGTGGCAAACAAACCAAATGTATGAGCTGTTGAATGAGACCAATTTCCAGTTTCTGAAAACATAGTTGGAATATGTGATCATTTTGAACATATTGATTTAAAAAATAAATCCAAATCTGTCTAAAAGAAGGGATATGAATACTACTATGAGAGCTTACCATGTAGAAATTAACCTATTTCCATACTTGTATCCTTAGGGAATTTTATTTTTCAAAATAAAGCCTGAAATTTAAAGTAGAAGAGCAATGTTGATGGTAGTATAGTGTGGGGGAATGAGCAGTAGATGGCAAGTAGGAGCCACTTCAGGCCTTTTGTGACTTGCTGAGTCTTGATTTCCATATTCTAGAATGCATGCCCTAAGAGGCTACTTTCTGACCTCGCAAGATTATTTTGAGGATATGTGAAACTAGGAAATGTACCAAATGCTTGGCAGATATATGGTACTATTATCTTCTATTTAAGATGTGGCTTTCCCCCCCATAGCAATAGAAGATGAAATGATGACGATGAAATGATGACTGTTTTCTCTATGGGATTAAACTTTGGTTTTAGGAATACCCTTCTCAGACCATAACATTTTTTTCTGTTTTCTCCTATGTGAGTGTATACATAGTAGAATTTAGTTTTATTTTTTATCAAATGCAAAAAATGTCCAATTTGATGGTTGGGTAGATTAATAAATGGATCCTGAAAATTGTTAGAAGCTTATCAGCTGATGAATAGAACAATGGTTAATAATCATCTTATTAAAAATAATCATCTTATTTAAAAATATGATGAAGGGGCTGTAGCTGTAGCTCAGTGGTAGCTTGCCTAGTGTGTGTGTCCAGAAAGAGGACACACACAAACACACACATACACACAAATGGAAATATATCCCATATTTATAGATGGAAGAATTATTATTGTTAAAATGTTCTTATTATCTAAAGCTATCTACAGATTTGATGCAGTTCTGATCAAAATACCAATGACATTCTTCATAGAAATAAAAAAATTTGTGTAGAAACACAAAAAATCCTGAATAGCCAAAGCAATACTGAGTGAAAAAATAAAGTTGGAGGCATTATAATACATAACTTCAACACATACTATAAAGCTACAGTAACCACACAACATAGTACTGGCATAAAAAGAGACACATAGACCAATAGAACAGAATAGAGAACTTAACAGTAAATCCATGCCTTTACAACCAACTGATTTTAAATAAAGTAAGCAAAAACATACACTGGAGAAAGAATTCTCTTCCATAATGGGTGCTGGGAAAAGTGGATATCCATGTGCAAAGGGAAGAGACTAGACCTCTATATCTCAGCATACCAAAAAAATCAAGTTGAAATGGATCAAATACTTAAATATAATACCCCAAACTATGAAACCACTAGAGGAAAATATAGGGGAAACACTTTAGGACATTGATTTGGGCAAAGATTTATTCAATATGACCCCAGAAGCACAAGCAGCAAAAGCAAAAATTGTCAAATGGAATTTCAACAAACTAAAAAGATCATATATGGCAAAGGAAACAACAGTTAAGAGACAACCCTATAGAACTGGAGAAAATATTGCTAACTATTCATCTGACAAGGGGTTAATTTCTAAAATATATCAGGAACTCAACTAACTCAACAGTAAGAAAATAATCCAATTAAAAGAGGAGTAAAAGACCTGAATTGACATTTCTCAAAAGAATATACAAATGGTCAACAAGCATATAAAAAAATGCTTAATATGACTAATCATTAGGGAAATACAAAGAAAAACAATAGTAAGATATAATCTCACTCCAGTTAGAAGGGCTTTTATCAAAAAGACGAAAACTAACAATATTAATAAGGATATAGAGAAAGGGAACTCTCAAATGCTTTTGGCGGGGATGTAAATGAGTATAACTATCATGGAAAACAGTAGAAAGCCCCTCAAAAAACTAGAAATAGAATTACTGTATGACCCAATGGTCTTACTGCTTGCTATATATCCAAAGGAATTAAAATCACTATGCCAAGATAGTGATACCTGCACTCCTATGTTTCTTGTAGCACTCTTCACAATAGCCAAGGTATAGAATCAACCCAGGTATCTATTGATGAATGAGTGGATAAAGGAAATGTGGCAAATGCATACAATGAAATGTTATTCAGTGATGAAAAACAGTGAAATTCTGTCATTTCCAGCAACATGAATGGTAGTGAAAATCATTGTTAAGAGAAACAAATCAGGCATAGAAAGACAAGTAATACATATTCTCATGTGGAAGTTAAAAAGTTGGTCTCAAAGAAGTAAAGAATAGAAAGTGCATTGTAGCACAGTAAGACAACTATTGTTGGTGACAATTAATCGAATATTTCAAAATGACTAGAAGGGAGGCTTTTGAATGTTACCAACACAAAAAAATATGTCTGAGATGATAGATATGCCAGTTACCCTGAACCAATTATTTGTACATTGCATACATGTATTGAAATGTCACACTGTGTCCCATAATATGTGCAGTTACTATTTGTCAATAATAAAAATGTATATGAAAAAATATTGAACCAGGAAAACTTTAGCCAGTTGCAAAACTGTCAGCAGATATTCTTTCTCCCTCTTTATGAGTACCCTATGCTTTACTGTTCATAGCTCTATGCTAGGCTAAGGAAGTATATGCAGACTAATCAAAGCAATTATTCAGTGGATGGGAGAGTCAGTCCAAAGTCCAATGGATCAACTTCATCTGGTTTCTCTTTATCTTGAGTATATGTGACTTTGCCTGATTATAGCATGTAAAGTTAAAGCTATGGAAAAAATGGAGCACTTAATATCTATTTTTTTGCATAGAAACAGTATAAGAGGGCAACTTACAAAGCACCATACTCATAATTACTATATATTGTGCCACTTTAGTATTTGGTATAGATTTTGTGAGACTAAGTCAGTAAATCACTAATATTTAGCCTTCAGGTGATATAGTGCATAATATACTGTACCAAAGATGTGAAATACAAGAAAAAATGATTCACAGAATACAAAACATTTATTATAGAGACAAACACATATATGAGTAATAAATGAAAATTAATGGATAATCCATTATTATTCTTGGCATAATTTCACATTTTGATTCACTGATGAAGGTGAATCAAAGCTTTGGTGAAATATTTGCTAAAAAATATTTTCACCAAGAAATGTTTGCTATTCTGGATTACCAAGTGAACACTTAAATGTTTTATTCAAGGAATTAAGTTCATTCAATGCTATTGTAAAACTATAGGTTCAAAATTGTGGAAAGATTTTAACGACAAACGCATTTCTTCTTTTGAAGATATGTATATTTACACATAGACATAGACACACACTCATAAACACCTAGATATTCTCCCTTAAAATAATAGGATCTGGACTCATTTTAGGTTTTCCGTTACATGCAGAAAACCTTTTCCAACTCCACTATACTTCTCCTTCTGGGTTGTTAAGATAAACACTTTATTGGGATCAAGTTTTGTGTGTGTGTCGGGGGGGGGGGGCGTACCAGGGATTGAACCTAAGGGCGATTAATCACAGAGCCACTTTTCTAGCCCTTTTAAAAATTTGAGACAGGGCCTTGCTAAGTTGCAAAGGGCTTTGCTAAATTACTGGGGCTGGCTTTTAACTTGTGATCCTCCTGCCTCAGCTTCCAGAGCTGCTGGGATTATAGGCATGTGCCACTCCACCTGGCTCAGTTTTTTTTTTTTTTTGTAACAAATCTATTTTCAAATTAATTGATACTAATTGAGAATGCAAACACTTACCACTCACTTTCTAACATTTGTTTGCTAGTGAGTTTAAAGCTACCTATTGAAGTTGCAGAATGTACCTGGTCAAAGTTGCAGTTTGGGAAGAGATGGAGAAAGATGGGCAAGGAGGTTCCTCCCAGAGTGCAGAATCAGGCCCTGAACAAAGAATTTCCTACAGGACAGGTGGGGAGTGGCTTCACATTTTTTAATTCATAGGGTTTTAAGAATTATTATGGACCAGAAAATACTGTATATTTACAATTATTTTCCATTTTTTAGTGGTAACATTATTATGGGCATTCTATCCTATTTCCTTGTTATATATTATGTGTGGTAAAAGCAGAGAACTTGTCTTTTTTAGTTTACAATTTGTGAGATTTAGAGAGTTCCAAGGACAAGACTGAATGAATACTACTTGGAGAACCTCGATTATGAGATGGATGCACTAATCGTATAGGACTCAAGGTTTTATTTCTTGGGTTTGGTGTTCTGAGTGTGGAAAGAAGAATGAAATATTTCTGTGACCAAAGGGAAGAAAAAAATTCTAACCATTCACCACATTGTTTTTTGCTTTGTAAATACATACAAAGACTACTTTTCCCAGCCTTCATTTTCTCAGCAGAAGGAAGATTCTGCAAGTGGTTAGAGGCTGTAGACTATAGACTCAGTCCTAGCAAATGATATTTGGGCAGTCATTATATAGACCACTTTCAGTCTGACATTAAAAAACAAAAAACAAAAAGCTGGAATTATGGTAATAGGTGATATGTTTCATCTCTTCTTTCCCATTAAATATAAAACTTGGACAAAATGCATGAGGTAATTATTAGAAGATTCTGAAAGGCAAATAACACAGGTAAACTTGAATGACACAGAATTTGAAGTATAATCCATTTGGTGATGAATCCACCATTCCCTCCCTCTTGGCAGGACCCAGCCTGAACTCAGTGTTCCTGGAAACCTGGAATTGAACACCCTAGTTCATTTTAGAAAGCACTGAAGAGCTTGTAGGAAAAGCTGCCTATCTTTGGTTTGAGACCAGGGAAAGGAAACTATTAATTCTCAAGGAGAGTTCAGACATACCCTAATTCCTGTTTTCTGATCTTTTCCTCTTTTTCATTCTCTTGTTCCCTACTCACCCAGGCAATTCTGTGTGGCAAAGTGATAGAGCTATATGGGAAAACCTAAGAGCCAAAACTCTAGGGAGAAGGAACTTTCCATTTGGTGCAGCTGTTGTTTTCAAGAGGCTGGGACAAACCCCTGTTGATTTTCTTTTGTTCTCCATCTTTTTTGGACAGCCACAGGTCTAGTCATGGAAGTGTATGACACAGAGTATGACAAAGCTGAACACCAAGTTTTTGTTTGGAGAATCATATGAGGGAGGCCCAGGGAGTGGAAAAGTATTGAAGATGCTGTAGAAAGAGAGAAGCTTGTGTAGTCAACCCAGTAATAGTGTTTCTGAACTCCAGAGCTCATCCTATATTTATTGCACAAATACAGGTCTGATCTTCATTATCATACCATACTTCATTATCATATCATACTTCATTATCATACTTTGATAACTGAATGAATAGACCACTCACTGACTAAGAGGTGGTGAACAATCAAGAAAGATCCAAAAAGAGCTGGGCGCGGTGGCGCAAGCCTGTAATCCCAGCACTTAGGGAGGCTGAGACAGGAGAATTGCGAGTTCAAAGCCAGCCTCAGCAATGGCGAGGTGCTAAGCAACTCAGTGAGACCCTGTCTCTACATAAAACACAAAATAGGGCTGGGGATGTGGCTCAGTGGTCGAGTGCCCCTGAGTTCAAGGTCCAGTACCAAAAAAAAGAAAGAGAAAGATCCAAAAAGTATGACAAAGGCTTTGAAAATTAAACAGAACTTGAAATTATAATCCATAGAGAATAGATTAAAATTTACAACCTATGCCTTATCAGATTAATTGCCTGCTAAAACAAAAATATAAATAATCTCTATAGAATTTAAACAGGACCCATAACAATATTTTAGGTATTTAGGAAATAATGTAAAATTATTTGGTATACAAAGAACCACAAAAATTTCAACTTTTATGGAAAAAGATAATCAATTAATGTTAATATTGAAAGAACATAGGTATTGGAGTTGTCTGACAAAGATTTTAGGGCAACTATTTTAAAAATTCTTGACAAAATCACACTCTTTCAATGGACATTAAAATTGAAAGCTTCAGAAAGGAAATTGATACAAAGAAAAACCGATTGGACATTATAGACTTAAAACTACAATAAACATAAAAGATTTATTGGATGGACTCGATAGCAGAATGGAGATGAAAGAAGACAAAATAGTTAATTTGAAGCCAGATGAATCAAAACTAATCTGAAAACATAAAAATAGAAAAAAAATGAGCTGAGCTTCAGGGATTCGTGGAGCAATAAGAAGAAAATCTAATTTTCTTGTCATCAAAGTCCCATATAAGGAAAAAATTTAATGCTAAAAATATTTGAGTAATACATTGCTGGCAGGACAACAAATTGGTGCAACCTCTCTGGAAAGCAGTATAGATATTCCTCAGAAAACTGGGAATGGAACTACCATTTGACCTGGTTATACCACTCCTCTGTATATATCCAAAGGACTTAAAATCAGCATACTATTGTAACACAGCCGCATGAATGTTTATAACAGCTCAATTCATAATAGCAAAGCTATGAATCAACCTACATGCCCTTCAACAGATGAATGGATAAAGAAAATGTGCTACATGTACATAACAGACTATTACTCAGCCATAAAGAAGAATGAAATTATGGCATTTGCCAGTAAATGGATGGATCTGGAGACTATCATGCCAAGTGGAATAAGCCAATATACAAAAACCAAAGGTTGAATGTTCTCTCTGATATGTGAATGCTAACAAACAAAAGGGTGGTGGTTAATAGAAGTTCAGTGGATTAGACAAAGGAGAATGAAGGGCAGGGAGAGGGGACAGGAATAGGAAAGACAGTGGAATGAATCTAACACAACTTTCCTATGTACATTATATGAATTTACCACAATGACTGTCCACATCATGTCCAACCACAAGACTGGGATCCTAATTAGAATAAGATATATTCCATGTTTATTTGAACATGTCAAAATATACTCTACTATCTACTATATCTAAAAAGAAAAAAAGAAAAAAAGTTATGTGCACAAAAATGCACATTTAAAAAATACTTGAGTAAATAATAGTTGAAAACTTAGAAGTGTGGTAGAAGATATACACCTACAAAACAAGAAGCTGAGCAAACTCCAAGTAGGATAAACTCAAAGAAATCCATACCCAGACACATTGAATTGAATTGCTAAGGTCTTGAAGCAATCAAAATAAAATGATACACCACACATAGGATAATGATAATTTGAATGATTATGGTTTCCTCATAAAAAATGATGAGGGCAAGAAGAAAGAAGTACAACATTTTCAAAGTACTGAAAGAAAAGAACTGTCAACCTAGAATTTTGTCTCTAGTTAAAATATTCTTCAGGATTAATGGTTAAATGCAGAACTATCAAATGAAGAAAACCAGAATTTATAGATAGAAATCTTATCCAAAAGAATTGCTAAAGGAAGCTCTTTAAAAAGGAGTGAAATGATACCAAAAGGAAAGGTTGAACATCAGGAATAAAGGAAAAGCAACAGAAGTGGGAAATATCTAGATAAATATAGACTATTCTTGTTCTCTTATTCTTAAAAACATATTTAATTGTTGAAAGCAAAAACTAAAACATTGTCTGATGAGATTCTCAATGAATGTGTATGTACTGTATAGAAAATTATAGCATAAACTAAGAGGGCACATATAAAGTGGTAAGATATTTACATTACAATTAAAATGGTTTATATGTAGATTCTTAAGAAATTGAAAAAAATAAATGTGTATTTTATAATCTCTAGTGAAATAACTAAAATACCATATAAAGTCAAAATAAACACATTAAAATGAATATTTAAAGATGTTTGACTAAAAAGAATCAGGAAAGTGAAAGCACAGGAATCTAAAAATGAAGAAACAAATAGAAATAAATTGAAGAAAGGGAGACCTAAAGCCAAATATATAAATGTTATATTAAATTATCTAAAAGCAATGATTGAAAGAGTCGTAATAGATCAAAAACAATGACCCAACTATATGCCGTCTACAAGAAACTCACTTGAAATATAGACATAGTTATGTTAAAAGTAAAATGATGGGTAAACATTAATATAAAGAGAGCTGGAGAGGGGTACAATGGTATACACCTTTAATTTCAGCTAATCAGGAGACTGAGGCAGGAGGAGTGCAACTTTGAGGCCACTTTCAGAAACTTAGTGAGACCTTATCTCAAAAAATAAAAAGGGCTGGGAATATAGGTCATTGGTAAAGCACCCCTGGGTTCAATCCCTAGTACTGAAAATGAATGAATGAACAAATGAAAGAATAAATAAGTAAATAAAAAGGAAGCTGGAATAGCTAAATTAATATCATACAACACCTTAAAGCAAAGAAATATGAGAGAGAAAGGGGAATATTACATAATGTTAAAAGGATCAATCCACTAAGAATACAGAGTATTAAATATGTATGAAATTGATAAAAATTGATAAATGTAACTTTAAGATGCATAAAGTCAAAACTGACAGTGAAAAAAGAAATAGACAAATTCATGCTATGGTTGGAGACCATAATATTCCTCTTTTAATGAGTGGACAGGAAATGAGCAAGGATATAGAAGAACTGAAGAATGCAATCAGACAGCTGGATATATCTGACATAAAACACTTCATACAATAGTAGAAGAGTATACTTTTCATGTACTTGTAGAATTTTCAACATGAAAGACCTTCTCATAGGTCATAAAACAAGCTTTAATAAATTAAAAATAATAGAAATGGTATATAAAATGTTTGAGACGGCCATAGAATCAAATTAGATATTAGTAATAAGTATAACATAAAATGCCTAAATACTCTGAAATTAATCATAAAAATTTTAAATAATGTGTCAAAGAGAATGTCTCAAAGAAAGTAGAAAATATTTTGAAGTAAATGAAAATTAAAACACAAATGGTGGGATTAAGTTAAAGAAGTGCTTAGTGAGATACTTATAGCATTAAATGTGTATATTACAAATAGAAGAAAGGTCTCAAGTAATAAATTTAAGCTTCTACTAGAGAAAGCACTGGAGGTGCAGGTGGCAGTGGCACATGCCTGTAATCCCAACAGCTCAGGAGGCTGAGGCTTTGATCACAGGTTCAAAGCCAGCCTCAGCAATTTAGTGAGGTCCTAAACAACTTAGTGAGACCTGTCTCAAAAATGAAAGAAAGGGGGCTGGGGATGTGGCTCAGGGGTTAAGCACCTGTTGGGTTTAATCCCAGGTACCAAAAAAAAAAAAAAAAAGTCCACTGGAGAAAAGAGCAAATTAAACTGAAGTTGATCAGAATGAAGGAAAAAAAATCAATGAGACTAAAACCAGAAAATTAGTGAGAAAATTTAACAAATCAAAAACTAGTTCTTTGAAAAGATCAATGTAATTCATGCAACTCTAGTAATACAAAGAAAACTGAAGAAAAAAACAGAAGGCACAAAATATTAATATCAAGAATGAAAAAGTGGACATTACTACAAACCTTGCAAATATTAGGAGGAAAATAAGGGAATACAACAAACTATGCACATAAATTCAAATCAGATGAAATTGATCTTTGAAAGCCACACATTCCCAAAACTTACCCCAGATGAGTAGATAACCTCAATAATTCTATAACTACTAAAGAAATTGAATTTGTAGTTTAAAACTTCCTGAAAACAGAAATATCTGAGCTCTGTTAGTTTCACTGGCAAATTCTGTGAACTTTTAAAAGAATTAGCATGAATTCTACACATCTTTGAGGAAAAAGAAAAATGGAACACTTCTCAACTCATTTTATGAGGCCAACATTAATTATCCTAATACTAAAAGTAAGGCATTACAAAAGAAAATGATAGAGCAATATCTTTCATAAACACACCAGCAGAAATCATTAATGAAAAAGCACCAAACTGAATTCAATTTGAATAACATACCACAGCCAAACAATGTTTATCCTATGAATACAAGTTCATGTCAAAATTAGGATCAATCAATATAAATGACATTAACAACCCTAAGAATCAAACTCACATGACAATATCAATTTGAGGAAGTAAATGCATTGACAAAATATAAAGAAAATCAGGAATAGAAGGACACTCTCTCAAACTCATAAATATATAAAAAGTCTTTACCAATTGCATCACACTTAATAGTGAGAAATTTGATGCTTTCTTCCTAAGACTGGGAACAAGGCAAGAATGTCTACTCTTCTTATTCCCAGTTAACAGCATTCTAGAAGTCTCAGCTGATAAAGTATAGTAAGAAAAGAGAAATAATAGGTGCACAGATTGGAAAGGAAGAAACAAAATTATCCCTATTCATAGATGTCATTATCTATATAGAAAATTCCAAGGAATCCACAAAAAACTTCAAGAATTAATAAGTGAGTTTATCAGGGTTACAGGATATATAAGATCAATACATGAAGATATCAATTGTATTACTATGCTTTCACAATACATAATTGAAAACTAAAAAAAAAAATCAATGTCATTTAAATCTCAAAAAAAACCCACACAATACTTTGGTATAATCTAACAAAATACAGGCAGAAAGTCTTTCATACTGAAAACTTCAAAACACTGATGAAAGAAATAGAGGGGAACCTAAATAAATGAAAAGACATGCACATTTATAGATTCAGACTTTGCACAGTAAAGATGTCAAATGTCCCTAAATGGACCTGTGCATTTAGTATAGTACTAGTCAAAACCCTAGAAGGATTTAAAAATATATTTAGACAAAGTGAGTCTAAAATTAACATGGAAAAGCAAAAGAACAAAATGTGTTAGTCAACTTTCTGTCACTATGACAAAATATCTGGAAAAAAAGCAGAAGATTTATTTTGGCTCATGGTTTCAGGTCATGGTCACTTGGCCCTGTTGTGTTTGGGCCTCTGGTGAGGCAAGAATATCATGGCATGTGTGGTGAGGCAAAGCTGCTCACCTCTTGACAGTCTTGAGAGAGCTCAAGGGAGAGACAGGAGTAAGGAAGGGAGACAAAATACACATCTCTCAAAGGCACACCCCAGTGACCCACCTCCTCCAACCAGGTCCTAGCTCCCCAAATTTCCATCCCCTCCCAATAGTTTGTTAAGCAATTAATCCATCCATGGGTTAATCCATTGAAGGGAGTAAAACCCTTATTATCTAATTGCTTCTCAAAGGTCCTGCCTCTGAATACTGCTTCATTGAGGACCAAGCCTTCAAGACATGAACCCTCAGGGGACATTTCATATCTAACTCATAATGCAAGCATAGCTAAAACAATTTTGAAAATGAATGCAAAAAGTAGGAGAAATCACTTAGTTTTAAAACTTACTATAAGCCTGTAGTATTCAACACAGTATGGTTTTCGCAAAGAGAAGGATAGATCAATAAAACAGAATAGAGGGTCCAGAAATAGAACTCTACACATATTGTCAATTGACTTTGAAAAGCAACAAAAGTTACTTAATGGAAAAGGATAGTCTTTTCAATAAATGATGCTGAAACGCTTGGACTTCTGGATGAAATAAGATAAGCTCTATACCTCATATGATCTAAAAATTAACTAGAAATGGATGGAAGATCTAAATGCAAAATATAAAACCTTAAAAGTTTTAGAAGAAAAAAATCTATGGGAACTTGGGCTTGGTGATGCATTTGTAGACATGATACCAGAAACATGAACTATAAAAGAAAAAAGTAGATAAAGTGGGATTTATCAAGAAAAAAAAAACTTTATTAAGACACTAAGACACTAATGCTGCATGTGGTGGCACACTCCTGTAATCCTAGTGACTCAGGAGGCTGAGGCAGGAGGATTGCAAGTTTGAGGCCATCCTCAGCAACTTGGGGAGGCCCTAAGCAACTTAATGAGAGCCTTTCTCAAATAAAAAATAAAAAGAGCTGGGGATATGACTCAGTGGTAAAGCACCCCTTGATTCAGTCCCCAGTACCAAAAAATAAAAATAAAAAAGACAACTGATATAAGTAAAAATTTTTTTAAAAAAAGAATGAAAGACAAGCTGCAAATTGAAAGAATATATAAAGAACTCTTAAAACTCAACAACCAGAAAGCAAATAGTTCAATTGAAAGTACTCAAAAGATTGAACAGGCAGTTCACCAAGAGGACATAATGATGGCAGATAAGGATATGCAAAGATGTTCACATCATTAATCATTAAGGAAATGTGAATTAAAACCATGTTGAAGTCCGGCGGGGTGGCACACGCCTGTAATCCCAGAGGTTCGGGAGGCTGAGGCAGGAAGATTGTGAGTTCAAAGCCAGCCTCAGCAAAAGCAAGGTGCTAAGCAACTCAGTGTGACCCTGTCTCTAAATAAAATACAAAATAGGGCTGGGAATGTGGCTCAGTGATGGAGTGCCCCTGAATTCAAAACCCAGTGCCCCCCAAGTGTTGAATTACTGCTATATATGTATTAGAATGACTAAAATTAAAAATACAATATCAAGTGTTGGCCAGGATGCAGAACAACTAGAATTTTCATACTATTATTGCAGGGAATTCAAAATGTTATAGCCACTCTGGAAAATGATTTATCAGTTTCTTTCTTATAATTGTAAACATATACTTATCATACGATCCAGTGATCCTATGGGGATCTTCCCTAGAGAAATCAAAATTTTTATCCATACAAAAATGTACACAAATGTTTGTAGTAGCTTTATTCATAATGGCCCCAAACTCAAAAAACCCAAATATTTTCCAGTGAGTAAATGGATAGACTGTGCTTCATTCATACAGTGGAATACCAATGATCAATAAAAAGGTAAGACCATTAGTGATCTAATTAGTGGTCTAATTCTTCCCTTCCAATTGTATTTTAGTGAAAAATACAATAACTTTGATGAATCTCAAAGGTATTATTCTTTATGAAAGAATCCAGTTCCAAACAGTTAATGTTATGGATGATTCACTTACATGAGAATCTTGAAAAGGCAAAACTCTAGGAGTAGAGAATAGGCCAGTGGTTGTCAGGGGTTACATTTGGGGGTGAGAGGGTAGTGTAACCATAAACTGATAACATGATTTTGGGAGATTATTGAACTTTTCTGTCCCCTGATTATAGTTGTGGTTACACAAATTTGTAAATGTGCTACAATTCATAGAACTATACTTTGTAAGGAAAAAAGTCAATAGATTTTATTATAATTTGAGGGGAGTTAATGGATCCTGGCATTAGTGGTCTGGGCCTGAGGATACCATTGAAGAGGAGGGGAGTCTGTGTCCACAGACTTAAGGTAGAGATGTGAGTTCATTTGCAATTCTTCCCTTCCAAGCAAAACAATAAAAAAAACATGTGACCATAATAGATTTTTGAAACTTTAAGACATGTTCAGAAAAACAGATAAAATCATCTCTACTAACTAGAAACATAAAAGGAGTAAGATGGGAACCTCAGTCTGTTAAAATCTGCAATCAGAAACAGGCTGTTTTGACTCAGCACGAATACTGACCACATCTGGGACAAGTCAAAATTTTTGACTCAGCACAAATACTGACCACATGGTGGGAGAGAATGCAAAGAGAAAGATTCACACCCAAGAAGAGCTTACAACTGAAATTGCAGAGCACACAAGAAAACTAACACCAAGAAAGAAGCCATGAGCCAACACATTCAATTAATAGAAACTTTCATTCTCAATGGAAAGGAAATAGCTCTGAAAAGATTAAAGAAAATAAAGAAATCTGAAAAGAACATTAAGGTAAACTTGTGTAACTGAATCAAAGTTATAGATCCTTTTGATGTAAAATAAAAATGAATAATGAAATAAAAGCAGGTAAGTATAAATATTGTGAAAATATTTAAAAAAATATAATCATCAAAACAAACAAAACTCAATGGATGGGGTAAGTTTTTACTAGACTCAAATAAATTAGTACATCAGAAAGTGTGTGGAAAAATTAATCCCAAATATAAGACAGATAAAAACATGAAAGAAAAATTACGAGAAGTAGAGTATCAAATGTCTGCAATGTATGACTAATGGGAAGCCCTGGCATAAAACTGTAGAGAATGGTGAAAAGGCAATAATGGCTGAGTTTTCTGAATGAAAGTACATAGTGCTAAGCAAAATAAATTGAAGGGTGAATGACAAAAAATAATGACCTTGTAACTTGATTAAAGTGTGCATGAGAATTTATACTAACCAATCTGTGCACTTGCACACATTACATTTTATTAGAGTAAGTTCAGTAAATGAAAGTAGAATGTATTATTATTGTATTTACGTAACCCCCAAAGCCTCTAGAAAAGGGGTTGTGCATTGTAGGTACTCAGTAATATTTTTTAAAAGAATGAAAGAAAAAATGGGAAAGAAAATGATTCTCCCCATTGCTTTGCTTTCCCACCACTGTGGTGATTAATCAGGGTGTAATTGCCCCATGCTGACTTTTTTCAGTAGAGGTAGGATGGATAGAATGGTGCCTGAACTTGGATCTTCCTAAATAATTTTCCATGGCTCTGTTTTATATTCAGATCATGTCTGATAGGAGCATATAGGAGAACCTCACCTATCTGAAATGCCAGGCTTATATTTAAGTATGACTTCTCTTGTCACACATTTTCCATCTGTCTCCATCCAGCTACTGATATTAAGCTGCCAGGGAAGTTTGATCTGAGGAGCATTTGAGTTGTAACACCATCTGTATATCTAAGGTTTCCTTAGCCATTGAAAAGGAGTATGGTTGATGCTCCTTGCCACCCTTATCCATACTGGGGATTGAACCCAGGGCACTATACTACTGAGCTACATCCATAGCCTTTTTTATTTTTCATTTTGAGACAAGGTCTTTCTAAGTTGTCTGGGCTGGTCTTGAACTTGAGATCTTCCTCCAGTGCCACTGGGATTACAGGTATGTACCACCATGCCCGACAAGAGAGATGCCAGACACCTGTTGCCTGCCATGACTGATTTCCTGGACAAGCTACCTTTGTGCTATTCCAAGACCTGTCAAATTCCATCTGTCATGGGCAACAGAAGCTCTGGCTTCCAAGTTCTCCTTACTCTTTGTTTTTGCCTGAAATGTAATAGGCAAATAATTTAGGTAATGATGTGGATATTGATTTCCCAATATTTCCTTCATCTTTCTACATGAAAAAGCATATTGAGACAAAATCTGAATCATTGACTTTCTGAAAATCAAGTGGAATTGTGATTTAAAATGGAATTAAGATTTCTGTGACTTCCCATCTCCTATACCCTTCTCATGAATTTCCCCCCTGTGGATTCTAAGGTCCTTCATTGACTGAGAGAGTATGAGCTAACAGAAAGCAAAATGTATCTTTAGCCTTCAAAGATTATTTTCAAGGGCTTCTTTGGATTTTCTCTACATTAGTATTATGAGATTTCAAGATTTCCAGTTAGATGTGTGGAAAAAATTAAAAATTAATTTCTAACTAGGAATAACTAGAAAATTATTTCTATCCATAAAATTCAATGGATTATTATTCAAAATCACTAAGATCAATGTGTTGCTGATAAAGACTGCATTTCTCATCTTCATAAAATTTTCAGGTTTTCTTCCTATGGTCTTGACACCTTGTGGTTTTGTCCTGATAATCATAAAATGTTTTCTTAGTAGAAAGATTTCCCTTTATTAGGAAAATAATCAGTAATTCCCTGCATATGATATAAGAAATATAAAGTGTTAAATGAAGTGGAAAATAATTCACACAATTTTCATAATAACTTGCAAATAAATACCACTTTATTTTTGTCTGTGTATAACACTAAAAACCATGATATTTTCTGCTTGTAGCCTATAATGGAGCAAGGTAGTTTGTATGTTTGTGTGTAAATTATAACAGATACAAGGTTAAACCCTAGTCCTGGTCTCCGTGGTAGCTAGAGTGAAGGACTTAGATTAGAAAAAGATGGTGGTTGAAAAGGGAGGTCTTTAGAGATTGCTCACTCCTTTAATAGGCAGATAAAGACCAAATATTTAAAATCATAATCTTTATGTTACAAATATCATTAATAAAACTTAACACTCAATCAGCAACAGCATTTTATATTATAACATTGAAATAAGAAAGAAACATGGGGAAGTTGTAGAATTCCCACTGTTAGTTTACAAATAACAATATTTAAGCACAAAATATTAAACCAACATAATTAAGGCACTTATACCTCAAGAGTCAGTTAGCAATAATATTGAAAGTATCTAAATTACTAAATGGTAGAGGAGCATACTCCTGTGTAGTCTAGCTGTACTAAAATAGAAATGTCTAAATTGAAGTCAGTGCCATGTTTTCTAAAGGGCCAATCAGGCTTCTGTAGTTGGTTTGAATAAGATGCCTGAAGTGTGAATGTATAAAGTTGACTCATACACTGTGACCCTCTGGAGCTCTCCAATGCTGGGTTCATGCTTCTTTCGAAAGTGTAGCTTCTTGAAGGCTTGTGTAAGGGCTGTTGAGCAGGAGAGTAAATTTCCTAATATTTCTCCTCCTTCAGGGAGAGAGTAAAAGACAGGATGGTGACTTAAAATATGTCTTTTTAAATTTTTTTTGCAAGTGTTTTTTTGAAGGTTCAAAAGTGGAGAGTTGAGAGTTGAATATGTCAAGTCTGGTAGTACTTAAGCAGCTGCAAATTTCCTACTGTAGAAAAAAATGATAGTTTTATGGTTGGTTCAGATGTACACCTCAAGATAATTGAAACTTTTGCCAGGAGATTTGGACTTTCTATAAGGAAAAATACAATAATTGGAAATTGTTCATTGTGAATACATTAGATTTGTACAGACAAAACATTCATGAAGTGCAATTATAGCCAGTATTGCTATATTAGTATGAATGTTAATAGCATGTTTGTTTTTGAAATGGGTTATGCATTCTGATAAATGTCTGCTTTAATCTAGTCATCTGTGTATCACTTGTCTAAGTACTCTCATTTAAGATGCCATATCCCTTCTTGTAGCAATAAAGGGGTAAAGCAACATTAATATTAAATAATTAGAAAAACAAAAGGGGAATGATTAAACATATTTACATAATTGAAATAACACTGTGTCGCAGTGGGAAATCGGGACAATGTTGTCTCCTTTCAAAGTAATTCATAATTCAGATTTTTAATTATGGCATATTCATTCATTTAAAGATGATTCTGGATGAGAGGGCCACTAATGAAATACAATCATTAGCATCTAAACAAAGTAATTTACAAAGTCTCCTTTAGGGGAAAAGATTTCTAGAACATCATCAATCACACAAGATATGCAAAAACAAGCAATTAAACCACACACAAGAACTACAACAGCCTTATATATCAGTAATGTACACATGAAAACATAACTGATTACAATGATTAGACTAGGGTAGTGTGGTTAATTTGTGTTTTATGTAGTGATTCCATGGAAGAATGCACCCGGACAGACACATTACACACAAGAGGAACTTCGTCTCATTAATACACACTTAAAACACATTACCCAGAACTTCCAAAACCAACCTTGAATTTTGAGTTGTTGACTGGACATCCACATGGGATTGAAATCCTGCATCTTTTAATAAAACATCTTCTTTCTCCTGTACTTTTTTTTGCCTGTTGTTTGCGTTTATAAACTGGCAAAATGTGGGATTAGGAAAGTATTTTGAAAGAGGCAGGTGCTGCATTGGATTTTCACTATTTGTTCAAACTCTTGCTTTAGACTTCCAGTGACAATGTGACAACGTTACTGGGTCAGTGATTTACTGGCTATTCCTCTATATACACGATTATAGATCATTAAGCATTTAGCAAGAGTAAATGGAAAATATAATTCTCTGATTTTTAATTCCTGTATATAGGATCTTGCTAAGTGGATCCATAAAGAGGCTGGTTTCAAACAGTACTCCTGCAGGCTATATTTTAATCTTGTTCAAAACCTAATACTATTTACTTCTGTCAGTTCATTTTTCTTTGTGAAGGTGGGAGGAAGGCTTGGGTATAAAAGGAGAAGGAATTACAAGAGTAATGTTGTGTTGAGGAGGGGATAATCTACTGAGGAGGCTGACACCCCTAGTGTAGGCTGAGCTGCCTCTGATAACCACCAGCTACAGAAGCCAAAATATTCTCTATTGGGTACTCGAAGGATGAAAATACTGGTTAATTTTCAACAGTGCTCCTTCATTTGACTTTACAATTTACAACAGTGAGCATTAATGCAGGATTGGCTTGGTTGAGGAGGAGTTTAAAATTAGAGCCCCTCTTCTCATTAGCCCCAACAGCCTGACCCAGGGTGACTGAGAAGCAATTTGTCGCCAGATTCTCATTTTGCTTCTGTTATGGCTCCTTGTAAATGAAGCGCAGCAATTTATTGTAGCACCTCTAGGAGTCAAGAACATAATGTGTAAAACACATACAAAAAAAATCTTTCTTCACATTCATTAACACCCAGCACATAGAGGCTGTTCACTTTTCCCTCTAATGAAGGAGGGGGATCTTAAATCTAAAGCTTTCCATCATGTGAAGAAGTCCTCTTCAGGCCATTAGACGGAGGCTGAGTTGGATTGAAGAAAGGTCATTGACAAAAACAGAGAATGGCAATATGAAGAAAAATAGAAAATGGATAAAAGGAGAGACTTTACAAGCCTCAAAGAATGGAAAGTACATTTTTGGCATCAATGATCAACCCTTCTTGTCTCTCAGTGTGTTTTCTGTTGTCAGTGAAGAAAAGAATATCTGGCTTTTTATTTAGCTGGAAATTGCTCTAGTGTTTGGCCAATTCTTATTTCTTCACCCTTGATCTGACCTTGCAAAAGGCATTAAGTTAGGCTTATTTGAGGAGCATATTGTCTATGATCTTTAAAACATGTTTGCTTATTCCTCTTCTCTCCCCCCCGCCAATCTTTACAAAAATTACAGTGTCCATGGTTTTACTGCTTTCTGATTTGTGTAACAGGCTACTCTCACCCAAGGATGGCTGTGTGATTTTATCTTTCTTCTTGTCATTAATTCTGATTAATGGTTTGGTTTTGTGGGGTCTCACAAATGGCACCTCGAGATGAACCTAATAACAATTACTATATGTAAAAAATCAAAAGAGAGGACAAATTTTGGATTAAATGCGGAACGTTGTTGTGTAGTGTGCTTGGATGCTCTTACATGTTCTATTATATAATGATACGAACTCAATATTTATGGTAGTCATAGTGTTTTTTTTTAAAGTTCATTTTAGAAAAAGTGAAACTAAGTTTGTAGTAGCAGGTTGAAACATCAATAAAATCTGAAAAGTTATCTTTTGACAGTTTATTATTTAATAATTACTGGGTAGTGTGACAGGCAGATAACACAAATTAACTTACTCCACATTAGCATAACTTAAGTGAATAGATTATATATAGTAATGTAAAGTACAAATATTATTATTATCTTCCTTCTTCCCTACTATGGAGATGAAGAAACTGAGGCAGAGAGGTTAAGTTACATGTTCAAACTTACAGAATTAGAAAGGGGCTGAGCTGGGCTTCCAACCCAACCTGTGTTTTACCAAAGGCTGCATGTATCCTCTTGGCCATACTGAACACATCTCTTGGCTCTCACTGAACACATCTTTTGTTCTAAATGCCAGAAGCACCTTCCTCTTCTTGTTTCAATTAAGCTTAACATCTATTTTTCTGATACAACAAGTTAAAATTTTCTCCTTAAAATATGGGAGCTTGTAGCATTAAGATACTTAAACTTCTATTTTACTGGATATATCAAATTGATTGTAGGGAATTTAACATTACTGTTATTTTTTTCTGACTAACCTAAATAATCAGCTTCCATTTTAATGTCACATTGTTTTCCTTTTGTTTACTTTTCTTGATCCCACTCTTAATATGTCTGAGATTTGGTTTGGTAGTACTTTAGCCAATTGAGCTTTGGTTTTTAATCTTATTTATCCTTATTTGTACACAGAGTGTCTACTAAGTAAGTATGGTTAATATTTAAAAGACAAAATCTGGCATGCAAAAAAGAGTGAAATTAAAACAAATTTGAGAATAATTCAACTAAAAATCCTTTTAAGAACAATTTTCTATTTTTCTCCTTTTTGCATCCCTGGTCAGCACCTGCATGTTGTGGAATAGTTGGTGGTACTGACTGCTATGCATAGCTCACTCCTGCATGGTGTCTCAGATTACCTTACCTTACCTACGTGGCTGCTGCCACATGCATGAGACATAGACACCAGCAAAATTGAAAGATCATAAAACATTTAATGGCATAACTTATCATAGTGTTACTTTGTGATTGTGTATATCTTTCCAAGTTCTGCTAGACTGACATTAGTTCCACATTGAAGTTGTGTCAGTCTGAGAGTGTTTCTAAAGGCACAGCATGGTGCCTGCCATCCAGCAGGCATATAAGTTGTTATTGAAGGCATAATTCTTAGCTAAAAGAGGCCTGGAGTATCTATACTCTGCAGGCTTTAGACAAATATGAGCAAATGTGACACTGAGCAGAAATTGGTGGTCAAGCATCTTCTAATTGTCTATCTTTCACTTTTTTTGACTTGCTGTCATTTTCTCCCTGTAACTCTTATTTTCTTTTAGGGACTATGATTCCTTGGAGGAAGAGACATAACATTTTCTTGCATAATGCTTTGTGTATATAGTAAGCATGAAATCAAAATTGTGGATTGATAATCTAAATATTTATTCATTCTTGGGGCTGGGATTGTAGCTCAGCGGTAGAGTGCTTGTCTCGCATGTGTGAGGCCCTGGGTTTGATCCTGAGCACCACATACAAAGCAATATAATAAAGATATTGTGTCCATCTACAACTAA
The DNA here is from genome assembly GCA_004024805.1 of Geosciurus inauris. Classification (NCBI taxonomy): domain Eukaryota; kingdom Metazoa; phylum Chordata; class Mammalia; order Rodentia; family Sciuridae; genus Geosciurus; species Geosciurus inauris. Next base: position 81,307 of record PVHX01008083.1, read on the forward strand.
AAAAAATAAAAATAAATATTTATTCATTCTTTGAGCAAAATATTAATATTCTTCAGCCAAAAAATAGGGGAGAAAGTATTATAGATCTGTTTAAGCAAGTAATATAAATATTATGTTATTCTTATGGATTTTGTGATAACTTCTTTTTGGTAACTTCGGCAAATTTGATATGATTTCTTACTCTAAACATTCACTTTCATACATAATTTTATATTTATTAATTGTACATATATTATGCATATGTGTGTATGTATTTTTTTTTCTTAAAAAGCCTCTCCTTCATCAATTACATATGTTCTAGGCCCCAGGAAATGTGAATTTGCTTCTGGAAACCAAGCAGGGTCTCTTCTATCTCATTTAGCATGTCACGTAAGAAGAATAAGGCTGAATTTTGGCAGCACTCATCCCTTGGATAGGTTACCTCATTGTTATGGTTCACATGTGGTGTCCCCCAAAAGCTCACATGTGAGACAATGCAAGAAGGTTTGAAAGAGAAATGATTGGGTCATAGCCTTAACCTAATCAGTGAATTAATCCCTGATGGGATTAATTGAGTGGGAACTGAAGGCAGGTGGATGTGGCTGGAGAAAATGGTTTACTGGGGGCATGGCTATGGGGTATATATTTGTATCTGGAGAGTGGAGTTTCTCTCTGTGCTTATTGATCATCATGATGTGAGCTGCTTCCCTCTGCCACACATTCTGCCATGATGTTCAGCCTCAACTTGAGCCATGAGAAATGGAGCCGGCCTTGTATGGACTAAGACCTCTGAAACTTTTCCTCCTCTACAGTTTGTCCTGGTCAGATCCTTTAGTCACAGCAGTGAAAAAGCTTGACTGAAACACTCATCAAAGTAAACATTGTAAATTCTACACAGTAGCCCTGTCACTTGCCATATATTTCAAGAGAGTTTGGTCTTGTCAGTATTGAAATATCTTTTTCTAGACACTGTTATTATAGTATGAAGTTTTAAAAAGTTTTAATGACTATAATTTGGGCACTGAAGTGATTTAGCTTTGTTCAAAGCTCTGAGAGAACCCAAAAGATGAGTGAGATCAGATTTTGTCCTCAAGTCACAGTTTGGCAGAGGAGCTAAGTCATATCCATAAGTTAGTACAATAGCATATAAACAGTGATCAGCCTTAGGCTCTGAGAAGCATTATGTAATATTATGTATTGTCCAAATGGGACAGTTTTGTGAGTGAAAAAAAGATGCTGCTAATAATTAGACAAAGATGTTGACATCTGGTTCCCCAGGACTTATAGTCACCCTACTTATGAAGAACCATGGGAGGGAAAATCACAGAAGTAGGTATCCCTTTCCACTGTGGTGTAGAAACCGAATCCCAGAGGCCTAGTAGATTAGATAAAGACAAGCCACTGTAAAGAAAATAGCAGATCATAGGCTTCTGATCACCATTTGTCTCAAGGTTGACTAGTACCTGGTGTTCCTGACCCCTCAGAGAAATCTTCATTGTACATCATCTTATGACACTGAAAAAAATTCAGAGATGTTAATCAGATGACATACTGGAGTAGTCCCTATACTATAGCCATATGTCAAACAGTATTTTCAGCAGTGGTCAAAGCATTTTCTTAGGAGATATAATGTTTTCTACCAAATGCTGCTTTAAAATTGTAACATTATATTGTCGTTCCTACCTTTACTAGGGTGTCTGCAACCTGATTAGTTGCTTCAAAGATTATTATTTCCCTGTGTTCAACCCATGTGTCTGCAAGGATAGGGTTGAGAGCAACCAATCAAAGCCCAGGATTTAGAAATGACCAGCTATCATGAGGAATAATCTGTGGACTATTTTAGATACTAAAATTCTGACAGCTTGCTCTTGTGACAAAGATGTTAACAAGGAAAGAAAATGGCACTAATTTAATCTATTCTTATAGTTCATTCTAAAATGAGACTAGCATGACACCAAGTTATAATAATAAATACTATAGTAATTTCACAATTCTTCCTACATGCTGTTCACAGTCTTTTCACATGCAAATCTGCCATCCATTGCTTCATGACAGTGATTTTAAGTGCATTAAAGAATTCTGAATTTTCTTATACTTATCTCCTAATTACATTGTAGGAACAGACACTGAATGGTGCCATGTGCTGGCATCTGTCTGGTTTATAGCACTTTTCTATTCAGTGGATTCCCCTCTTCTTCTGACATAGCATCTGTGCTCAGGAGCATAGGTTTCACCAGCAAGATAATCACTAGGAAGAGTGAAAGAGAAATAAAATTTGCCCCAAATTAAGTAATTGTGAAATAGCAACTACAACTTTTTTGGTAATACAAATTTACATTTATGTAAAGTATTTTTAAAAAAACACAGAGAACATTCAAAAGTTTTTTTTTCTTTTTCATAAGTTCAAAAGGTCACATAACTATGAAGGATGGGGAAGATATTTAAGACCAGAACTCTGGGGTGTCCCACTGTCCTTTAGGGGAGGGGCAGGCAGCTAGCCTCTGGCAGGCACACGGGATGCAAAACAGCATTAGTGGTGTACGAATTCACAAAGAAAATTAGAAATGATGTGATTTTTTTTTTTTTTTTTTTGGGTACTGGAGATTGAACTCTGGGGCCCCTGACCACTGAGCCACATCCGCAGTCCTATTTTGTGTTTTATGTAGAGACAGGGTCTCACTGAGTTGCTTAGTGCCTCGCCATTGCTGAGGCTGGCTTTAAACTCATGATTCTCCTGTCTCAGCCTCCCTAAGTGCTGGGATTACAGGCTTGCGCCACTGCACCCGGCTCAAATGCTGTGATTCTATGGGACCTTGAAACCCATACCAATTGGAATTCTTTACTATATATTAATGAATGTTAGCTGTTGACACATACAATGCATAGTTCCAATATACTGGGTGAATATGGAGAGATTTTTGGTGGCTTGGAAGAGAATGAAATGTCTGGGGAAAGCATCTTCCTCAGACTTAACTAGTTTATGACCCATGAAAAGGTACCATCTAAAGATAGCCCAGAGAAAATATATTGGAAAATCCTTCACTTTGAAACTTTGATGCAATTATGAAGAAACAGCAATCAATTTCTTTACATGATTTTATTTTTAAATGCTTTTGTTATGTTTGGTAATTCAACAGTGAGAAATTGTGGAAAACTGAATTCAAATGTCTACCTTTTGGGAAATGACTTGGACTGTGTCCCCCACCCCATGAATAGAAAATTGTGACTGAGGGAGAGTTCCAGGTGATGGCTCTGCTCACCAAGAAGCATCTTGCCTGCCAGGAGAGTGAAGGCAAGCCTCTGACACCGTCAGTAACTTCTCTGTGTGCTTGCTTAATTAATTAAGGACTGTAGGTGTACTGCAGCCTCTGAATTCAGCTTAATAGCCTTAATTATGCAGGAAAACAATACACTGTGTAAATTAGTACACACCAGACGTGACATAATTACCAGGGCAGGGTGGACAACATTTTGTTGAAGTGCTGCTTAAAATGAGTCATTTCAATGCTGAAAATATATTTTTTTTGTATTTGAGAGCTAATGTACTGAATTGTTCTTTCAGAAACCTGGTTCCAATTGCTCTAAAATGCCAGGTAGGAGGAAAATAATAAATTCTGTGTCTTCTGAGATAAAAACCACATTTTGTATTAGACTGCTGGGCGGCACAATCACTATAATTTAGGAAGGTTGCTATTACTGTATGAGCAAACTTTTTTGTATTATTACTGTTTATTTTAATGCTAGGACATATTCTCTAGTAGATACATAATGAAAATGGCCTTGTATTAAAATTGTTTACCTGCTGTTTGCTGAAAGGAGTTGTAAAAATTAGGTAGAAAAGACCTCCTATGTCACCTAGCCCATCTCAGGAAGGGCAGAGAAAAGATTATACCCTAAAGTACCTTTTCTAGGGGAGCCAAAAATAGACCACACTCTGCACATGTCTTACTGAGTAAATTGTAGGAGGCAGGATGAGATCATTTGTGTAAAGTCAGGAGGAAAAGCAGTATTCCCACAGATGTTGAAAAAATAGTGTACTGGTTTATTGACAAATTTATTGACTGAGGTCCCACATTTGAGGACTGTAAGGTCAAAGGAAAAAAATTTAATTCCTCAAATTCATTGTGCTGACTTATGTAATTATGCAGGTTTTCTGATTATCTGGATAAATACGCATTGGGAAGAAAATATTTTTTTTCACTCTGGAGATAAGATATAACACTGGATCATTTAGAATTTTACTACCTCTCCTTTCCCTCTTGAATTTTCTAGAAGTTGTGAGATGGAGCAAGAAGTAGCAAATATGCACATAAAATCAGGAAGAAACAGGTAAAATCGAAAAGACCTAGATCATTCACACCAGAAATGAACACCTCAGCTATAGAGCGTTGAAATGATACACTACAGTGAAAAGCAGAATTAGCCCTTGACAAAACCGTGAAGCAATCCTTATTGTTCTTTCTCTTGGCTTTGGAGGCCTTTTCATTCTTCTCTCCCCTCTTTGCCTTACCTGTCAGGGCCTACACATTGTTCTTTTTGCTTCCTTAGGGATTCTAGTTGGTTAGAATCTTCACCAAACTAAGTAGGAAGGAAAATAATGTTAGAGACTAACTTATTTATTTTTACAAAATCAACTTCTTTTTTGCACTTTGCCGCACTCTTTCAGACAGACCTCCTCTGTGATTAAAGGAGTTTGTTAGCAAGTCCTAGCACCTAAAAATTTCAAGGGCCTTCTTTTTAATGACTGTGGTAGGCAGCTACTGAGATGGTTCCCGGTAATCCCCACTCCTTGGTGTTCTTGCCTATGTGTAATTACTTCCACTTGAGTATGAATTAGACCAAGTGACTGACTTCTAACAAAGGGAATATGGCAAAAATGATGGGATATCATTTCTGAGATTAGTTGCAAAAAGACTATGGCTTCTTCTTTTTTTTTTTTGTGCAGCTGAACCACTTTTTATTTTTTTATTTAATTATTTTATTTAAATGTGTTTCAAGTCATAGTACATAAACAGAGCTCAGTTTTTCCATTTCTCTGGTTGCAAATCAGATAGAGTCACACTATTTGTGTCTTCATACATGCACCAGGGGTAGTAATGACCCATTCGATCAATCATCATTACTATACCCATTTCCCTTTCCTTCCTCCCCCCTCCCCCCTGCTGCATCCAGAGTTCCTGCATTTCTCCT
>PVHX01008084.1:0-86100 GCA_004024805.1 Geosciurus inauris
CACGCCTCCTGGCTACCGCTGCCTCCCGGTGATCCTGTACTCACACATACACGAGCGAAATTCCTGCGTGGGATGTTGAGCTGCAGAATGATGCCAGGAAGCTGGCTGGAAAACGGCACCTCCACCACTTCCAGCTTTGGTCCCTGAGAGCCTAGCGCAGAGTGGACTGTCTAGGCCGCCATCTTGGAACCGCCCCATGTATGTGAATTTTAAAGACTCAAAGTAATCATAAATTCACAGATTCATTTGAACAGAGCAAGAATATTAAACCATGGATTGGAAGCATTCATACCTATTCATAACACCAGTTACTTAAGAAAATGGAAAATGGGAGTGAAATAGAGTGGAGAGAAGAAAAATTGACAAGTTGATCTATAAATCTTTTCTTCCTATGAGTGTGTGTGTGGATGTGCGCACATACATACAACATAAAGGGTAACTTGAAGAAAGGAGTTGGGGAGAGTGGTTTTGTTGCTGGGATACTAGAGATATGACTTCATTGTTTTTTTCATTACAACATAAAGTATTAAATTCTTGTTTTCACAACTGAATTCTAAATCATTAATCCAAATCATAAATTCTAAATCTAAATTTAAATGACTTGACAAACTGTTACTCATCATATTACCCACACTCTGCAGTACTTTTCATCACTACTATCACAGCAAAAAAATGATTCGCTGTACACCAAGATTAAGAATATTTCAAACAATTTTGCATTTATTCACAAATTAGTTATAATTATTTCATGAATACCTGTAATACGCAGTGAGCTCACCTTATTTCTATCCATTATTCAATTAGAATCTAGAAATTAAGATGAGATTATAATCTAGCCAATGAACCAGTTTTATAGAACATGCTGGCTATGCACAGGTTTATCTGTTTATATTTAAAAATAACAAGAATTCATTTTGCATTTTAACTGATGATCATCACACCCACAATTAGTTTGAAAATTCTTATTAATATATTTTAAAAACATTTGTAAATAACCAAAATGAACTTTTGTGAATTCATCCCAAAGGAGAATATATTTTATAACTTTCTACTAAAAATGGCATTTGTATATAGCCTTGCTAAGATAACAATGCATCCAAAAACCAAAGTAATTTTATAAAAATAAGTCCTAATATTAAGATATACAGTATTTGTGGAAAAAAATTTTCTTATTGTCATTAATTGCCAGAATACAAGAAAATAAGGTAGAATTTTATTTAAATTCAATTTGAAGATTAAAAGAAAATCCAAATTTCATAGTAAAATAAAAGGGGTTCAGCATTATAGGGAGAAAGGCAAGTAAAGTACAAACATTATTAAGATATATCTTTCACAGTTATAATGCCCAGTAAGTTTTAATCTCTATTATTGCATTAATCCACTGTAATTAGAATTTGTTGTAAATATTCAACAAATCATCTTGTGTTCTTTGGAAAGTAACTATATTGGTAGAAGTAATAGGATTTTCAGAGAACATATTATAATGGTGCCAAAAAAGACTTAAGAAGATATAAACTGCTGGACACATTTGCACATGCTTGTGTTTCCAGCAACTTGAGTCGCTGAAGCAGGAGAATTGGGAGTGCAGCCTCAGCAATTTAACAAGACGTTCAACAACTTAGTGAGAACTAGGTTTAAATAAAATAATAAAAAGAACTGGAAATGTAGCTCAGTGATAAACTGCCCTTAGGTTCAATCCTCACTACCAAAAATAAAAGTCATAAACTTAGTCCTTATTATTGAAAATCTGCAAATCAGTCATGGGTATATACATTATCTCTAAATTTAAAATTAATGTTAGCTTTATACACATATACATGAATCTAATCATGTTCATTATTTAATTTTTGTTCTAAAAGCCAAATAAAATCATATCTGACCTGATAGAAAAATGTAAATAAGTGTATTTTTATGCATCTTGCTAAACATACTAGAAAATAAAATTAATTTTTATTATCTGCCATCTTCCTTTAGAATCTTTTGGCTTACTGAGAATGATTGTATTAAAATACTGGAGAAATATTCTTTGGCAGCAAGGATTGGCATGTGAATGGAGACCTATATCTTCTCCTAATCAGAAAAAGTGTTTCATATCCATATAAATATGCATATCAATATGCATACATGGATGTTCCTAATATAGAAACTTAAGATCAAATAGATACTATGTATCAGCTAGGCACCTCCTTTGATTACTCATTTTTTTTCCATTCTAAATATATTGCTCTTATAATTCGGAAGCGTGATAAGCACTAAGGATCAAAGTTGAATGAATGCTTATTTGTCTTTAAGGAGTATACAAATTGGTAAGGAGAAGCAGAAATGTAAATACTTGACTGTATAAATAAAGAGAAAAAGTAGTATTCCAATACTTATAGTAGCCCAGTTCACAGCAACCAAGTTATAGAACTAGCCTAAGTGTCTGTCAAGAGCTGAATGGATAGAGAAATTGTGGTATATATACACAATGGGGTTTTAGTCAACCAGAAAGAAGAATGAATTATGTTACCTGTGAGTAAACAAATGGACCTGGGAGAACATCGTGTCAAATGAAATAAGAGACTCAGAAAGTCAAGAATCAAATATTTTCTCTCTTTATGCAAAAGCTAGAGTTGGGAGGGGACAACAAAAAGGAAAAAGGGATCTTAAGAAAATAGAAGGAAGAGAAACAGAGTGGAGAAAGGGGATCAAGGGGGAGAAGGGCATGAGGAGGAAGTACACGTGAATAAGATCTACCAAATTATGCTATGTCCCTGTATGAGTATAACACAATGAATCACACACACACACACACAAAAAAAACTAATTAAAATAAAAAAGAACAATGAGATAAAGGAAATCAAAGAGTAGAGCAAGTAGATGGGGGAGGGAGGAGGGAAGGGAAAGGAAAGAAACTGGGGAACAAGTTGCATCAAATTATGCTATGTGCATGTATGAATCTGGCACCATCCACTATTATGTATAATCATAATGCACCAATATCAAAAATTTAAGGTTAAAAAAATTTTAAAAGAAACACTTAACTGTAGTTTATCATTTGATCCTTGGTACCTGAGTGATCTACTGTACATGCTGCTTGTCATTTGCAGTGTCTGTTTCAGTCTTCCTATAGGACTGAAGACAAGGGGAATCCAACATTGTGCTGATATGACGTTTGTCATAAGTAAAAGACTGAGTAAATTCAAAAGAAAAAAAGGGAGATATAGTCTTATTTGGTGGAAAAAGTCCCCATAAGTAAGCAACAAGTAAAACAGTGTCATTCTCTAGGAGATGGTAAGAATGCAGGGCATATTTATCTTATTATTCATCAAAGATTATAACCTAGACCTGAGGGCACAGCTCAGTGGTAGAGCACTTGTCTAGCATGTGTGAGGCACTGTGTTGGAAAATCAGTACTCAGAGAGTGGGTGGGGAGAGGACGTAGTACACTTAGTACACTTACAATCACAAAGACTTCATGGCATGACAGCGATGGCAGCTAGAGAAGGAAGTATTACTTGAAGCTGTCATACTCCAAAAGTAGTAAAGTGTGACAACAGGAACAACACAGGAAAAGAAATTAACAGCACAGTAGATGAAAGATTTACTTTCTATTCGTACCATGATTAATCTCTTAGGGTAAATAGCATTCATTAATGTTAGCATTTTTCATCCACAATTTGAAATCATATGTCAAATATTAATATTATAAAAGTGTTAATAATTGTATTAATTCACAAATTGATACAAATGGATCAGCACCATAGGCCTATTTATTGGAAACAAAATAGCTAGAATCATCTAAGTCATTAATTATTGTGTCACCAATGGGGACAGAAATTTTATTGTGTAGAGGTCAATGGTGGGTCAGAGGCTATTTGTTTTTTTCATCAATGACTTGGATGATAGAAAAGTCTGTGAACTTAGTAATTTACAGTTCTCTTTAGTTGGAAAGACTGATTAACACTTTGAATGTCAAGATCAAAATTCAACATGACCATAATATGACCCCAACAAATTGGTGAAGTGGCTTAAAACAATGCAATTCAATAATGTCATGTCAGATACAGACTTTCAGGGAATTGGGAAGGAAATGAAAATTATAATAATGGAGGTGATATCATGCTATTGAGAATCTGTGTGTATGTGCATAGAATATAAAATGTAATAAACAATATTGAGTATGACTTAAGAAGATAACAATGGCTTTTAATTATTTTTCTCTTATTTTGGCATAGTGCATACCTATTTATAGATTTTTTTAACATATTATCACAATATTCTCAAGTTATATCCCATATCCTTGCTGATAAAATTAAATGTAATTCTAAGTTATAAATAAGGATGAGGATATAAATGTAAATGTAATTTTTAATCAAATGTTTTGAATGCATCACAATTTACAAATTGGATTTATCCATTTATCCTTTGATTAATATATTTATTCACCTTTTTATTCATTGATCATTAAATATTGATTGAGCATCTAATGTGTCCCATTCATAGCATTAGTTACTGGTAACACAAAGTTGAGAGAAGCAAGCCTTGTCCACGTTTTCCTGGAGCCTAGAGTCTGAAAAATAATTACAAATTCTGGTAAATATGGACTGGGTCCCACAAGGACATCTATCAGGGGATTTATCTTCCTCTGTGAGATGAGGAAAGGCTTCTCTGGTAAAATTTGTTTTCTTACCAGATGTATGAGTTAGGTAAGCTGAGGGTGAACAAGGCAGGAAAAGAGTATTTCCTGAAAATCCCTGCAAGTATTAAGGATTTGAACTTGAAAAAGAAATGCTTTTATTGATATTATGTAACCAATGAGTACAATTAAATTACTATTTTTTATTATATTTTTTAAAAATAGAAGAATGTCTTAGTCAAGTCAGTTATTCATTGCTGTGATCAAAATACTCAACAAGAAGAACTTAGAGAAGAAAAAATGTATTTTGGGTTCATGATTTCAGAGGTTCAGTCGATGGTTCACCAACACCATTCACTTGACTGTTAAATTTGGTTTAACGTTTCCGTTGTACTAATCCCTGACCTTAAAAACTCTCTGTGGCCATCAGCGGAAAAGGAAAGAACTATCTTTAGTTTTTTTTGTTTTTTTTTTATCTTCAACTGTAAACTCAAACTGAGTTGCACCACCTCCATCATCCCTAAGTAGAATTATGCACGGTAGGTAAAGTGGTAATGGAGGAAGCTGGCTAATGTCAACAGCCACATTTAATGAATCTCAACGAATTCAGGTAAAGCATGTCTTTGAATGGTTCATAGTCAATTATTTATGTTTATAGGAAAAAATGCAGAGTCCTAGAAAATTTTAAATTGTGAATAATCTGCATCATCCACATTTTCTCTTGAGGTTTTCCTGGATCACATAAACCAGACGCTAAACACATTTGGGTTTTGAAATACATGCTTTGGAATTTTACTGGAGGTACTCTACGAAATATCTTCATTTAAAAAGAATCTCTAAAATATTTTAGGAGTAAGTGGAATTTTTCCATAAATAATTCATGATTCAATTAATTTTTACAATCATTCCCAATTAATACTTAAATATTTCAGGAAGAGATAAAACATTAAGATTTTGGCACTGCTTCCCCTACATTAAATACAAATTTTGTGACTATATTTTTTATTGCACATTGCTATATATATTTTGTCTTTTCTTTTAGATTATGCACTTCTTAAATAATTTGTGCACAAATCTATTTTTGTTGCCCACGCATTCAGCCCTGAACACTACAGCTGATATATAAATATTTTATATTTTAAAAAGCATTATAGGCACAACTCTATTATATGTTCTAATAATACTAAATTGTATTACAGGTTAGTTAGTACTTTAATTTCCAAGGTATTTCTACAGCATACCTGATGAGAGATCATCAGCTCCTACTTAGATGTCTTCAATGAGAAATTATCATCTTAGAAGGAACCATAATATATTTTAGGAAAATAATTTTATAAAAGTTGCTATGAAACTAAAATCTGGGGGCTGGAGTTGTAGCTCAGTAGTACAGAACTTGCCTAGCACGTGTGAAGCTCTGGGTTCGATTCTCAGCACCGTATACAAATAAATAAATTAAATAAAGGTCCATCAACAACTAAAAAATATTTTTTAAAAGTTTTCTCCCATTAAAAAAAGAAACTAAAATATGTGTTCTGCAACTTATGTTCATTTCCCTGTTTTTCTTAAACCAAGAGCAACTTGATCCTTTTTGTCTTTTGCTATGTAAATCTTTATTTTTATCTTTTCTTCATTTTTAAAATTTCAATGAAATGTGTTTTTAACTAACACATGAAAACATAAAAAATATACATACTAATGGCAAACCCTGTCACATTTCAATACAAGTATATATTGTGACATGTGAAATCAGGGCAAATACATCTATCTCTGCAAGCATTAATCATTTCTTTACTGTGAAAACTTTCAAAATACTTCGGTTTTTTTTTTTTTTTTTTTTTTAGCACCAGGGATTGAACTCAGGGGTACTCAACCACTGAGCCACATCCCCAGCCCTATTTTGTGTTTTTTTTTGTGTGTTTTGTTTTTTTTTTTTATGTAGAGACAGGGTCTCACTGAGTTGCTTAGCACCTCGCCCTTGCTGAGGCTGGCTTTGAACTTGCGATTCTCCTCTCTCAGCCTCCCAAAGTGCTGGGATTACAATCGTGAGCCACCGCACCCGGCTAAAACACTTTGATTTTAACCAGGCTGTGTGTTGTATGACTATAATGCCAGGGACACTGGGGCTGAAACAAGAGGATCAAAATTTCAAGACTAGCCTCAGCAATTTATTGAGATCCCATCTCAAAATATAGATAAACAGATATAGATAGATAGATGATAGATAGATAGATAGATAGATAGATAGATAGATAGATAGATAGATAAGCTGGGCTGGAGATGTAGCTCAATGGCAAAGCATCCCTGGGTTCAACCCACAGCACCAAAAAGAAAAAAAAAATGTTGCTTTAGCTTTTGAAATACATGGTTCATTTTTGTCATCTACGGTCACCTTACTGTGCAATATTTTACAAGGTTTATATAAAGTTACCCTTCATGCCCCTTGCCCCTTATCTACCTGTCTACATATTTTTACTATAAAGCTGTATTGTTGTATAACTTCTATATATCAACTTTGCATCTACTTCAATGAATGTTGACAAATGTCAACATCGATGTAACCTTTATTGCCACCAAGATAGACAGCTTTCTGATCACCCCCCAAAGTTCTGTCTTTGCCCTTTGCAGTCACTCTCCATTCTATATCTCTGATACACTTTCTGTCATTATAGATTCAGTTTGCCTTTTCTAGGAATTCAAGTAAACAGAATCATTAAGTACGTACTATTTTGTGTCTAGCTTCTTTTTCTCAGCATAGTTTTTCTGAGCTTCATCCATGTTGCACTCACCATAATTCATTTATCTTACTTAATGATATTCTATCATATGCATATACTGTCATTTGTTTTCCCTGTTAAATCCTGTTGGGAATTTGGAAATTCATGTTCAATGTGTATGGAAAATTAAATCTTCATTTCTCTTGGGTAAATTCATAAGCATATCATTGTTATGTCATATAGAAAAGGTATATTTAATTGAATAAGAAAATTCTGGGTTTCCCAAAGTGACTGTGCATTATACAACTCTACAAGCAATGCATAAGGATTCATGTTTCTTTAGTTTCACAGAAAGACTTAGTAGTATCAGTCTTTAAAATTTCAGAGTGTTTGTAGTAGAATCTCATTAAAATTTTAATTTGTACCTTTGAAGACAGTTTAGCACACCATTGAATAAACTTATTGGCTCCTTTTATGTTGTCTCTATTTTTGTAAGTTCCTATTTATACTTTTTACCATTCTTCCCTTATGGCTATCTTTTGGTTTTGGAGTGTTATGAATTTTTTAACTATCATTTATCAATTTATTTGACAGTTACTGATATTGTAATTATTTTTCCCAATATGTGAGTTGTATATTGATTATCTTAGTTTTTATTTTCACTGAGGAGAAGCTTTTAGTGTGGATGCATGCTAATTTATCATTACTTTTCTTTTATCTTATATATTGTCTAAAAATTATTTTTCTGTCCCAAGATCATGTTTTCCTATGCTTTCTTCTAGAAGTTTTATATGCAGTTTATTCATGCCTAGATGTATGATCTAGTTATATTTATTTTTATGATTATTTCAGATAATAATCACAGTAATTTTTCCCATGTTATTTTCTTATTCCTCTAAAGCAGTGTTAACTAATATACATATAATATGAAATACATATAATCTTATGTTTTATAGTATCTACATAAAAACTGTAGGAATAAAGAGATGAAATTAATTTTAATCATGCAATCTACATAATTACATATATATAAATTATAATCATTTCAACATATAAACAAGATAAAAATGTTAGTAAGAGAAGGAAAAAATAATAAAACCTCAACAGAAATGACTACAGATAATATCTTGTAAAAGTATAAAATATTTTTTAACTATTGTTGGTAGTGGATAAGAAAAAAGCAAGAAGGTAAAGCTATTAATGAGAGATAGAATTAAGCCACTAGAGAATAACAGTGTTTTTAGGAAAAAAAATTAATTTAAGGTAGGGTCATATAATTTTTAACAGGAATATACCAACCAGAACAAGGGAGGTAACCATCTTTACATAGATAATTAGCAACCAGACTGCTGCCATTATGCCTGTGGATTCTGCTTCCTTTCCTTTAGTAATACCTGTCTACTTATCTTTACTTGGGGATGTATTCAGTTGCCTGTTGTACAAATTCTAAAACAAAGGTCAATGTGTTTTGCTGAGTTGATAAGGCAGGGCAGCATGTCAAAATGTGGGGCAGGTGCCCAGTATGGAACTCGAAGTTGAGAGCTGTCTTCTACTACTTTCAAAATATTATTTTATATTCTTTTGGCCTACATTGTTTCTGGTAATGACTCTACCATAATTTATATCTTGCTTTATGTATATAGTGTGTCATTTTTCTCTGGATGCTCAATATTTTCTCTTTATCACTGTTTTAAACAACTTGATTCTAATGTGGTACATGTGTTTTTTGAGGTTCATTGAGGTTTATCTATTAGTTTAGTTCTCATCATTTTGATATTTTTAACCCATTTTATCTTGAAATAAATTTTATCTTTTTTGTCCTGCTGTTTCTCCTTTTTTATCTGAGAGGCTAATTATGTATGTGATTTATTGCATGATATTGTATCAAAAATAAATAAATCTTCATTGTTTTATTTTTAGATTTCTTTTTCTGTAATTTAGGGGAGTAGTATAAAATAAGTGTAAAGTATATCATTAATCAGAATGTTAACTGAGTTGTCAGGAATTTTTATATTTGAGAGAAAATTTTCAATTATAAGACTTTATAGAAAAATATTAGAATGATAGTTGAGAATGGTATAATGAATTTCATTTAAAAATAGCACTGCATTCTATATTATAATAATAGCTTTGTTGCTCATCACAAGCTATAAATAATACAGAGTGATATTTGATAATAACAACTAACACTTCCTGTACAGGAAGTAGGGATATCTTTTTTCCAAGTATATCATCTATTTTCTAGTCAAGTCTGGTTTTTTCCCTTCTTATTTCTCTACAGGGATTCTCTTTCTTTTGGGGGGATTATTTTCACTGAGGAGAAGCTTTTAGTGTGGATGCATGCTAATTTATCATTACTTTTCTTTTATATCTTATATATTGTCTAAAAATTATTTTTCTATCCCAACATCACATGTTTTCCTATGCTTTCTTCTAGAAGCTTTATATGCAGTTTATTCGTGCCTAGATGCATGATCTAGTTATATTTATTGAGTGGTTGAGGGGCACTCAACCACTAAGCCATATCCCACCCTGCTTTTTGTATTTTATTTAGAAACAGGGTCACAGGGTCTCACTGAGTTGCTTAGCGCCTCTCCATTGCTTACACTGGCTTTGAACTCACTATCCTCCCGCCTCAGCCTCCTGAGCCGCAGGGGTTACCTGCATGCACCACCTCACCCAGCTGCCCTGATTCTATGTGTTTTGCAATTTGTTTTATGGGAAAAATAGGCATGGTTCTTTCTTATATAAAATAAAATCATTCAGTTATGATATCAAATGATAAAGTTCCCATAACTTGATTTCTAGAAAGGTATTTTCTCTAATAGTATCAAAATCTCTATAAATATGCCCTCAATAACCTAGAATTATTTCTTCATTTTTCTCCATTGAAATCTTGCTAACCACTGCTCAGTGATATTCTTTCTAGCTTCTCATTGATTCACTATGATCATCCCAGAGGGATTTAATGAAAATATTTCAGTTGCCTTTTACTATTTTTAGAAAAAGCAACTTTTATGTTGTTTGCAGTCTATAAATGAATTATCAAGTTAAATAAAAATACGAATATTATTCCTCTTATTTAAGGATTTTTTACAATGCTATGGTTTGGATAAGCATTCCTCAGTTGTTCTTGTTTTAAAGATTTGGTCTTGAGAGTGATTGTATTGAGAGGTAGTAGAAACTTTGAAGTAGGGCCTACTGAGAAAATCTTAAGTTATTGGATGGGTTCCTTCAAACTGAATTATTGAAAACTGACCCCTTTTTCTTGATCTTTTGCTTCCTGGTCTTGAAGTAAGCAATTTGCTGTACTACATTCCCCAGCATGATGTCCAGCACTCCACCAGAGGCCTAAGAAAATTGACTCTATCCTTCATGAATTGGACCACTTGAACAAAGTGAACCAAAGTAAGTTTTTTCCTCTTTATAAGTTAATTACCTCAGGTATTTTGCTATATACCAGAAGTCTAACTAATACAAGAACTGAAACCATTTTTGCAAATTTATGGAAACTACAACAGTGTATAATCATTCTTTCTCTAAACAGTGCCTGATATATTCTTATAAACATGCTGTTCATACATTATTCTGCATGGCATCTTATTTTAATGTAACTTTGATATTTTATTACCAAAATGTCTCACTTCCTTCTCTACTTCTCTCTCTTGCTCTCATTACACACACACACACACACACACACACACACAATGATTAGCCGGGACCAGTTAAATAAGAACTTGTCTGTTGAAAGATCTTATTTCATTTTATAGCTCTCATATTACACACATTGTAAAATGGCATTATCATTCCCTTAACTTGACCAAACAAACTTTAGACAAATTTCTTTCTGACTATAGGCCTTGATTTCCTTTTCTTATAGTATTCACCTCACAAAATTTGCTATTATAAATTCTTTCTGTGCTTCTTTCAGATGTAGCTCTTCTGTCAGACTCTTGTTAGTTTTATAGCCTCAGACTAAGTTTCTCAAGGACCTAGCATTCAGGTAATCATCAAAACAATAGAGCTTCTATGTCTCAATTTCCACAGGGAGAGGGAAGAAACAGCCTAGCTCCTCCTGACAACAGTTGACAAGCTTAAATGGCTTAATCACATGGACTGACCTCTGCCATGATATCCTGTGGTAAATTTCTACTAGCTCACCCCTGCCCTTAAAAACCCTACTGACCTTTGTTTCAAAAGAGTTGTGTTCAGTCTCCTGCCTTTATGGCAATACTCTAGAATACCATCTTCCTCAGCTATTTAAAGATGTCCTGTGCAATTTTTCATTCATACATGCACATATACACAGGCATACATATATACATACACATACTTGTCACATACATATTTATACACATACATAATAATCTAATTGTTTTCATCTTTGGGTTTCCTATAATTTTGTGCTTATTTTTTATTGAAGAAATTTTTAAATATTGTAGAAAAAGTTTTCAGTAACAAAAAATTAATAAGGAATACTTGCCCAGTAAAACTTAAAAAAAAAAATCTGCTATGGATTTGAACAGTTGCAAGAATCTAGGATTACTAATCTCTCATGTGTTGATTAAATTTGGCCACACAGAAGGTAGAATCATTTATACCCCAGACTTTGAGGCAATAGAAGAAGAAGAAAAACTACTCATATTTTAAATGCTTATTGATTGACTTCTGTAGCTGTCAAACATTTTTACTGTGATCCACAGGGAAATTTATTTTACAAATTAATATATTACACACACATATGCACAAATACATCTATTTATACAAACATATGCATATGTAAATGAATAAGTGTTTCCCAATAGGAAGCTTATTTTTACTTTCAACAATGCATGCTAATATTTTTTTCAATTCAAGCCTTACTACTATGTCCGTACCATATGAAACTCACTATTGCTGTGTATTATGTACTTTGTATTGTCTTTTCAATGATCATCATACTAAACAAATTGAAATAGATTTTCAAATACCCATAATTTGAAAATCACTGACATAGTGGAATTTAGAGTTCATTTTTAGCATAGTCATAAAATGTTGGTTGGTTTTAACAAAAATAAAATAAAATATATACTTTATGCACGGACTGAACATTAAAAGGTTGTATTTCCCAAAGGAATGGTTTCTTAGTGATTTCCTGGGGCTTTTGGCAAGGGAAGTGTTTCTTTAAAAATCCTGTAGTTCAAATATAGCGTATATTCTTAAATTAAATGATAAGAGTAGTGTGAATTCCAATTTGCTAAAACACTTAAAGATTCTAGCAAACAAAAGGGTCATTTACAAAATGGCAGCTAATGAACTCAGAGGGAAAGTATGTTGGCATAAAAACAAAAACCACACATCCCTGAGGAATTATTGTTTTCACTGAGTTCTCTCTTCATGTGTTAATTGTAGGTTTGGAAGTGACTCATATATCTCTTATTCTTTCTCTTCTTATTCTTGTCAGAATTCCCCTAAGGCCAGTACAGAAATGGTAGAGATGTTTGTAGAGCCAGATATGGAGAGTAGAAAAGAAAAGGCTTGAAATAAAGCAATGACAAATACAAAAAAAAAAAAAATTAAATGGTTAAAAGTATTTGCAAATTTTAAGACGTGGTATTATGATATGCAGTCTCATTAGTGAGACTGATAAGAAGATCTTAGCAACACTTTCTTTTTATAGTGATAACAAATAAAAAAATGACAATTTGCATTAGGATACAAATGAACCATTAGATAGAACTACTTCAATCATTTGAATTTCAGGAAAAGTTACATTAATGTTGATATCCATTCATATTTTTGTGCATTATAGGTATGGAAAAAAAACAAAAGAAAAAATTCATCCAGTGGTCATGAAAAGTTTCTGTAAGAATTTTAAAACTGCTGTTATAAAAGATAATTTTAAAACAAGGCCACTTTCCTTTGATCCAGCCTATTGATGAACTCTAGGAAATTTTCAGTAGACGAAGATTTCATAGTGATTTCTTCAAGATTCCCTCTTTCATCCAACTATTTCCTTTTTGGGAAATTGGGATAGAAGAAGAGGTAAATGCTCTTGTGTTCTCTCCAATAACTCTTTGATTACAAAGAGTTTGTTCTCTCCAATAACTCTTTGTTTACAAAGACAATAAAATTAATAAAAAATTGAGAAACTGGCTGTTCAAGTAGATAGATTTTCTGCTTACAGCATGGATGAATGTAGTAGAAAAGCTGAGGCTGTAGGAACAGAAAGTACTGAACTCAAATTACACTTCTACCCATTACTAGCCATTTCACTTTACTCAAAATAACTTGTTCTTGAACCTGTTTAATCAAAAGCAAAATGGAGCTAAAATAGTTCCTTCCTCAGTGGCTTCAGTAGAGAATTAAAGGAGAGTACATGCAAATACCTGGAATAGAGTAGATCCTCAATAAATGAGCTTTCTTTCTCTATAAAGGAATTAATTCACTATTACTATCCACCTTGCACATCTCTAGGATATAAAAGACACCAGGACTGTGATAAAAAAACTTGCTGACCTGACCAAACTTACTTACTTAGTAAATTTAATACAGGGATTAATGGGGGTAGCAAAACAAATAATTGGAAACATCTAAAGCAATGCAACTGATGAATTAATTACAGGTCTAATAAACAAGTGTGTGTGTTTGAGAAAGAGAGAGAGAGAGCAGGTGTGTGTGTGTGTGTGAGAGAGAGAGAGAGAGAGAGGAAATCAAGTAATCAAGTCACAGGAAGTGGTTTCTATTCAACTCCTGACACTGGAGGATATAATTTTCAGTGCTTTGGTTCTACCTCTTGCACAAAAAAAGCTGTCCTTTAGCCCAGGTTCATTGGATCAAGGTGTGTGCTGGGCGATTAACTTACATAGAAGCCATTTTCAGACTGAACATCCTGACCAAAAAGACAATCTGAGTAATCTTCCTTTCTTGGGACTTCACTATTGTGTCACCAGGTACTGAGAAACTGCTTGTCATATGTAAGCAAAAAGTTACACTACTGGTTGAGTGGCAGTCTCAGACAGAAGAATAAAAAGACTGAAAGCCAGAGGGAAGACAGTGGCAAAATCAAAATTTGTACATGAGTTTGTTAAAATATGCATGTGCACATACACACACACATACACACACACATATACATGCCTATATACACATTATTTTTTGTCCTGTGCAATTAAATTAATAGTTCATGTGGGTGGAGCACCATTTTTCTCAATGTGTGATTCACAAAGGAAAACATTCTGAATTATGCAGACACACAGTTAAATGTGGTGTGGGTTTTAGAAAAGCCTATATTTTGTGTGGAAATTAAATATAGACACTGGGAAAGCCCTTATTTTGTACACATGGACGACCTGCATGATGAGCATATGGAACTCATTCCTTCTTCTGTAAACTACACATGATTTTCTTTCTGCCACATCTCTCCTGCAGCCAGTCAGCAAAAGGGATGTGTGGATGTCACCCTGACTTTCAGCATATCCCCCAGCTTTACACGGAAAACTGTCAAAGGCCAGCAACATGTCAATGGGCATGATGCAACCAGAACAGAACCAGGAAATCTAGAAGGAACAGTTTGCCAGAAAAAGGCTGCATCTGCAGTGAGTGCTCACTGAACCCACTTGAAGCCCTCCATGAGCTCTCTCACCAAGAGCTGCTGAGACAGGAATGTCACTCAGCTCCCATTTCTCATTTGTAGCCTGGGGAAAATGTTTCCCATTATAGTCACGTCATGAGAATGCCAGTAAAGATATTTTAGGTTTTTATATGAAATATGTTTGGCACCTTATATATAAAAAGTAAGTGTATTAGGGTTTATAAAGCTAGATGATCTGATTAAGTAAGAGAATTCTTGGTGAATTCATAATCAAATATTCCTGAAACAAATTAATTATCCATTAGGAACAGAATGAAGATAAATGTTTCAGAGTACTATTGCTAGCAGAGTGATCTGCCTCTAAAACTACTTCTTTTTCTATACAAAGAAAGGACCATAAGTAACTTGGAAGGAATAATGACACTAGATACAACTTTGATTCTTCAAATTAACATGAAACCAGTAATTACTAAAATGTGGTAGGTGCTCCACTGAGTTCAACCTCATTTCCCACCCACAAATCAGTTCTTTTTTGATTGATTCAGTAGAAGGGCCAAGAATTGCATGGATAAAATCCCTTTGGGACAGTGTTAAGGTACATCATTTCAAAAGAACAGCATGTGCTTATGCAACCTAAATCCATTCTTACAATAACATTCTGACCACAAAAACATTTTAGTCCACAGATACATCAATTCAGCATTCTTTACCAAATTCACACAAGCAGTAAAAAATAGAGAGAAGAGTATCTAACTCTAAGTTTTATCAGACTTGACCAAATATTAATAATGAAGTAAAGCATGAAAGTAGGGACATAATGTTAAGATTGAAAAGTCTGTATTTACAACAAGCTAAATTTAATGTCTTGCTTTCACATGGCTATATGACTTTTAATGACTTAATTAACTTCTGTGTGTTTCCCTTTCTTGAGCTGTCACATGGAATTAATAATCAGACCTCTGTGACAATTACATGAGACATTCAAGACTCACACAT
This sequence comes from Geosciurus inauris, assembly GCA_004024805.1. Lineage (NCBI taxonomy): Eukaryota > Metazoa > Chordata > Mammalia > Rodentia > Sciuridae > Geosciurus > Geosciurus inauris. The sequence goes on from PVHX01008084.1 coordinate 15,902, forward strand.
ATTTAGAATTGTGCTGAACTGTGGAGCAGACACTGGCCCCAGGTAGCTTTTGACTACTCTAAATGTGACTAGAGTAAACTGAGACTCACAACAGATTTCCATGACAAAATAAAAAAAAAGAGATATGGAATATGTTATTAATACATTATAGAGATTACATGTTGAAATAATTATATTTTGCATATATTGATTTCAAATATATTATCAAAGTGGTTTTTACCCTTCCCCCCTTTTTTAATACAGATGCTATAAAGTTTCAAGATGACATAGCTTTATTTATTAAAATTCTACTGTGAGGTGCCAACATGGAACATAGCAAGTGCCCAGTACTTGGTGAATAAATTAAAAAGTAAGCTAATATAAATTTTTACTCATGTTCTTTCAGAACTATGGCAAAATTAAACTAGGTGGCATTGGAAAGGAAGTCACTTGTACTCTATCTTCCTATATATTTGACATAACCAGGCAAAAATAAATACTAGCTTAAAAATTCTCTTTGGCTTATACGAATTCACATAAAAGTCATGTTCCATTTGTAGATAGAACTTCCTTACCTTTTAAGCCAAAAACAAAACAAAACTTTAGTAGGTCTGTATGGTTTTGAAAAAGTAAATATTTTTAATGTAGGAAACTAATTGAATAGGTTTAGATTTTAAAAAGAAAGAAAGAAACAAAAATAGAATTACACATTTTTCTGAGAAGTCTAACAAGCACGGTGTTTCTTCACCAAGAGGGCCAGGAAAACAGGGCTGGCAGAGCTGGAGAGAAAGGAAGACTGGAGAAGATAGCTGCCCGTGCTCAGAGAAGACAGGAATGATGGGAACTACCCATAGGGTGCAGAGTGCTCAATGAGAGTTATTTCTTTGTTTAGGAGGATAGCAATTGTTAGTCGGCTTTAAGTTTCTACCAAGTATGTGTTCTACAATTCTAATTCAAAACATCATCATAAATCTATTTAATGGAAGAATTTTGTTACTACCTGCTTCATGAGATGAAGCAATGTGGGAAGTTATCATGGGTTGAAAATGTTTACAAAGATCCCTAGAGATACAGAAAGCAAGAGAAGATCAGAGATGCGGAATTCATCAGAAGTTGAAGATCAAAGAAACGACAAGGATTAATAGAATATACTGGAGAATGTATGGTGCTAAGTGATAACCTTCTATTAGGAATTAAATCTCAATCTCTCTAATGAGATTAAAAATTAATTAAGCTCGAACTAATGGAGGATATGGATGCTTCCAGAGAAATGGCAATTAAATTATATTTAGTGATACCTTTAAAGTAGGAATTACAGAAATAATGTGAGCTAGCATTTCTACTTACTTTAATACTTGAGGTCTAAAAGTTCTTTCAAAAAGGACTGATCCTTACTAAAGATATAGGTAGGAATGTTTGTTTTCTTCATTTTAAAGTTAATGAAACTGAAAGAAGTTAGCCAAGATCACTCAACTATCAAGTGGCAGAAGAAGACTTGAGTTTCAGAAGGCAAATTACATGTTCTTTCACCTCAGTGTATGTATGATTCTCTTCCATTTGTCCTTGTAATTATGATTCACTATTTTTCATGTTGTGCTTTTAATTCCTCAGTTTGACTCCTTACTAATCATCTTATTAGTGGCAGCAATAATGAAAGTGCTGATTAATGAACATAGACTTTATCATCACCATCATAATATCATGATCACCAGTATCATCATAAAGATCATTTTAAAAAATCCCATTTTAAGGACCAGAGAAATCATGGAGCTCCAATATCCCCGTTAAAATAGATATAGGTATCTCCAGTAACAGAAATACTAAATTTGGGGAGACCATGAAGAACTAATGCAGCTTCACATATTATCATTATATTGCTAACTCTGAGGACATTCATTCAAGCAACAATTTTTTTGTACAAATTTGAAGGGTAACAAATCCCATGTGCTAGGAATACTGGTATGTGCCAAACAGAACAGAAGTTTGGGTCTGTAAAACCACAGCACTTGATCAAGAAATGCATAGTCTAGCTGGAAAAAGATATAGGAAAATTAATCAGAAAGCAACTGGGAAAACATATGAGAATAAGAAAAGTTACTAGGAAAAATTGAGGATTGTGAGTATTACTCTGCCAGTGAGGATGAATGAAGAGTATTCTGGGTCCTTAGCTCCTACCAGTTTATCTGGGGAGTAATGTCTTCCTTGACCAGAGAGAGATAAAATGCCATAACTGATATATTTAAGTTAATAGGCAATTATTGTCCAAGTGTCCAGGAGTTTGTTTTCTTCTTCCTTTCTCCCCCCTTTTCTCCTTCCTATCTCTTTTTTTCTCTCTTTCTCTGTCTCTTCTTTCTTTGCGTCTGTCTCTCTGTCTCTCTCCTGCTCTCTTTCTGAGGCCAACCAGTTGAACACCCATTTATTATTATTGGTCAACTAGCATCCATCTTCTACTACTCTCTTATTCATTCTACTAACCATTAGCTTAATTGAAAATAAACTCCTTAAATGAAGAGTCCTAATAGTATAAATATTACCTTGGTCTTATAAGCCAAAAATGAAGATTAAAACCTTCTTAGAGCAACACCTCAGGGAAGAAATTATAAATTCCACCTTCAGCTCCCAAAGCTGATATTACTAACTTAAACTACTCCCTTCACCTACACTCGACCTTTTCCTCTAATTTTGACTTCCATGTTACTATTGGCCAATCTTCTCTGATCAGTACAACTCATCAGGTATCAATCTGGTCAATTCCGTGATTATGTATGACATTTGAATGGTGAAATAATTTTTTGTTCTAGAATTTTAATTTCATTTTCAGAATGATGTAAGGAAAATAGTCACAACACTACTTATAAAAATAGAGTGTATCAAGAAGTTCCCAAACTGGCAACATAAATATTTTGGAGCAATTGCTATTGGGGAGTTCATAGAGCACAGTAAAGTGAGCACATTATTTAAAATCAATCAGAGTTATTTAAATTCTGCTCTAATTCTAATAGACTCTTTTCCCTTCTCAATATAAAAGAAGAAAACAATTTTTTAGTAAGTTGAATTTAGATCCAAATAAGACCATATTTATAAATACCACCTGATAGTTATTACACAACACATAACATATAGCCTACAATAAAATAATATAATATTAACATTAATCTTAATTTTCATAAAACAAGACAGGCTAATTTTTCTTTCTTAAGTTGTTAAAACAACAGTAAATATAATAAATCTAATTTAAAATATCAAAACATTTTATTTTTTATTTTTTTTTTAAATATATTTTTTTTTTTAGTTGTAGATGGACGCAATATCTTTATTTATTTATTTTCATGCGGTGCTGAGGATCGAACCCAGTGACCCATGCATGCGAGGCAAGCGCTCCACCACTGAGCCATCGCCCCAGCCCCTAAAATATCAAAACATTTTAATACTTGAACTAAGTACTCTCAAAAAGTATTTCTTTGTTTCTTCTCTACTCCATTTTTCTTCTTTTTTTGACAATGTGATATGAACCCCTTTCATCAGGTTTTTTACTCAGTTAAACATTGTGTATGTCTCTTCTCCATGTATGGATAAAAACAGCACTGTTGCAATATGTGTAATTTGTAAGAATGCAATAAATGCCTCCAAAAAACACAATCTGAACCATCACCGCAAAATAAAAGCATTGTAGCTAACTATACACAGAACCCACTAAACTAAAAGCAGTCCTTGCAAAACAAACCATTCTTTTCTTAAGCAATCAGTGCAAATTGCAAAAGCAACAAACATTTTAGCCCCAGATGAAGAAGCCACAGACAGTCCACAAAACCTCCTATGAAATTTGTCACATATTATGGAACTAGAATAAACTATTTGGTGGTGGTAAAAGGTGACTGCACCAGGATATTCTAGGAGATTCTTAGAACTCTCAAATGCACAGATTCCAGCCATCAGTCATCATTTTACTGGCACAATAATGCATTCTCCACAGGGTGGGGCATTACAAACACATTTGTTTAATTATGAAATGCAATCATTGAAAAGCTGTGAATTTTAATAAAATAAGAGAATGCATACAATAAAATACAAAAGTATTGCCAAGAACTTGACCACAATTAGGCATTTAAGATTTGTTTAAAAATATGTGTTCCAAAATCTGATGTGACAATGAAACTAGTGAACCCTAAAAAAAAATTTTAAAAAGACATTATTTTTTTTTAAATAATATGTCCACATCCAAATTCATGGGGCATCATGCAAGAATTTTAGACATCTATCCAAAATATTTGAAAAATGTGAAGAAGCCATGAAAAATAGATTTAAAGCAACTCTATTTTCCTTTAAGGAAGACAAGATATTGCAACACAGAAATCCATGAAAATCCTCAAATTAGTACAATTTAGTAAATAGACCATATTCATGTAGTGTTAACATTTTGAAAAATAACATGATCTTCTTAAATTCTAAATCCTACCCTCAGTTTTTCAATCCTTACTGTATATGGAATTTTATTTTAATAGGAAACACATGGGCTGGTTTTCTTTGATATTCATATATTGTTTTCACAGAATTCAGAGTTCCTCTTATATTCATCCAGTCTCTTTAGAATTCTCAACATGGCATCTGTTATGGTTTGGATCTTAAATCTCCCCCCAAAGACCCATATGTTGAAGACTTGGACCTCAGTCTGTAGTGCTATTGGGAAGTAATGGAACATTTAGGTGATAGAGTCTAGTGGAACAAAGGAAGGTTATTGGGGATGTGTCCTTGAAGATCCATGACACCTCTCTCTCTTTCTCTCTCTCTCTCTTACTTCTCTCTCTCTCTTTCTGTGCTTGCTAGAAACAGGTGAACAGGCCTTCTCCAACCACATGCTTCTGCCATGATGTGCTGTGTTACCATAGGCTCACAACAATAGGCCAAGGACCATGGACAGAAACCTCTGAACCTGTGAGCCAAATAAATCTTTCCTCTTTGTAAATAATTATCTCAGGTATTTTGTTACAATGATGGAAAGCTAGCACAACTTCCTGGGTATTGTACACATATAAACTAATAATCTGTCTTCCTATTTACAGAGAAAAAAGGAGGAAAAGGCAGGTATGAGTTACCTTGGTTACCAATGGTCACCTGCAATTTACAGACAACTAAGAAAGGGATTTACAGAATGATATGAAAAAAATAATATTGACAAGCACATTGAGAATGAGATGGATTAACAACCCTCTTCCATTCACATATTTAACTATTATACAGGAAGTAGAAATTAATTGAGCAAGCATTATTTTCCTAGTTAAGAGAGACACACTGCACACACATCCACACAGTACAGCAGATTCACATGCACATGTACATGCATACACAAACACACACACATGTCATTTTTATATCATGCTAATATTGATGATTTCAGGATGAATAATATCACAATGCACTGTTTTTCCTTGCATGCATTCTTTTAAGAGTGTTTCAAATATGGTAGCTGTAGTCTGTGGTAAAAGGTTTTATCTCTAATAGTAATAAAACACAGGTATCTTATTATATCTTCACAATATTTTAGGGCCTAGTACATTTTAGGTAATATTTATTGTTATAATTTAGTTAATATTAATTTGCTTAATAGAGGAATCTAAACAACATTTATGATTATTCCTAATGATCATATCTACTGGGAGTTTTTTGGGGGGGTACGAGGATTGAACTCAGAGGTACTAGACTACTGAGCCACATCCCCAGTCCTATTTTGTATTTTATTTAGAGACAGGGTCTCACTGAGTTGCTTAGTGCCTTGTCATTGCTGAGGCTAGCTTTGTACTCATGATTCTCCAGTCTCAGCTTCTCAAAATGCTGGGATTACAGGTGTGCGCCACCGCACCCGGCTTCTACTGGGATTTTGAGGAAGCCTTTAGGTGTCCATATTTGAGAATAATTTTTGCCAAAAACTAAACAATGAGAATTCTAAGCAATATTTAATTTGTATTCAGAAGTAATTGTATAAAGCCCTATAGCAATAATGTGTATAAAATACTGTACAAGTGTAAATATTGTTTGTATAGTTGTATGTTGCATGAAGGATAAATATGATAAGACTGGAAAGGGAATTCCAACTCCAAAGGGGGACTTCAGAAGACTTTGCAGGCTAGCTTTTTGTATATCTATGTCTCAGTCACCTAATAAGACATCTCTTTCTAGCAATTCCTCCCTCCCTTTACTATCCCAGAAAAAAAATAGACAATTTTTTGTCATGAAAGCATGCTCTTTTCTTTTCTCTCTTTCTCTCTCTTTCTCTCTACAGGGATGGAACCCAGGGATGCTTAACGACTAAGCTACATCCCCAGACCTTTTTATTTATGCTTTTTTTAAGTTTTTAAGTTTGAGACAGGTCTCGCTAAGTTGTTAAGGCTGGATTTGAACTTACAATCCTCCTGCCTCAGTCTCCCAAGGCACTAGGATTACAGGCATGCACCACCGCACTCAGCAACATGCATATCTTAATACTTAGTATTCCAATTTACAGAGAAGCAATCTTTATGCAATGAAGCCTTAATTTTCTTAGTTTTGAGCTTTTTAGAAGAACTAAGAAGGAAACAAAACATTTTGTTAGATGAGCCAAATTCCACAGCTCTCTTTATGATACATATAGTATTTAGATAAGCATTTAAATGACCAGAAAAAGAACATGGATTTCATTACACCTAAGAAAATATGAGCTATCTTATCCTAGTTAAAAGTGCCCAATATAGACAAAGTAACAAGGAGCAGAAAGGAACTGTAAGCATGGTGCAATTTTACTTTAGCAACACCTGCATAATCCATATGTACCCTGGCAAGGCTATTAACAGTAAAATAGTGGGGGAGGAGGAAGAGGAAAAGTGAAAACAGAAATAGAAAGGGTAAGGGAAGGCCAAAGGGAAGGGAAGGGAAGAGAAATAGTTGCAATGGCCACAGGCCAAGTCAAGGTATCTCAAATTGCTTCCACTACCAAGACCGACAAGATTATATCCGAAGTAAATAGTATCATTCTCAGAGCTTACTAGACAAATTGGAGAACAAAATACCTAAATCACAAAATCAGAACACATTTCACACAGAGGACACTCTCACCTTCAGAAGACAGTCCACTTGTATTTCCAAATGGAGTAACACAAATCAATCTACACAACACTTCGAGCAGTGTGTTAAATGAGAAATCCACAAGATTTGAAAATTCATTAGAAAAGTACTCATTATTGGACCTGAAAGTTTTGTAACTGTTTTTCTTCTGCATAATGCTTACATATTATTGATTTGTTTTATTTTTAATAAATATCCATTGGTATGTCATATGTTTATAAATCACTATAATGATATTATCTGGCCTCTTCTTGTAGAGATTTCAAACCATATTTTCAATCTACACAATGTAGACTACAACATTCTAAAATAGATACATCCAGGTACAACAAATTTTGGTCAATGGTGTGTGTCTTGCTTTAGGACCTACAGTATTTTAGCTGTTTATTTTTATATCTCTATCTCCCTGTCTCTTCTCTTTTCTACAAGAGCTTATATTGCAAGAGTGACAAGCATGTAGGTGACAAAGACAAATTTCAGGTATAAGGCAATATTAGACTCATAAATATCAGTTTGGAAGGAACTGGCAACCCCTTTTTAAATGTCATTGCTCCCTAAAAGGAATCCTAACCAATTAAAAAGATGAGATCCTGAAAGATAGTATCTAAAAAAACACAAAAATAATTTTAAATAGCCATGTAATATATAGCAATAAGAAAAATATAATTTAAAAAGATGCATTTCAAGAAAAAAAGCATAAAAATAATAATAAATTATATTGGCATAGTTTGCTAGGGATCAAAAAGAAAAATATAATTAGAAACTCAAATCTATATGTTACTTTTATTTTGGAGAAATTATAATGATATTGATCCTACTATGTATTATGCTGGTAGAGATATAAATAAGTACTATATTTTGGAAAGGAAGTTAGTTTGAATATTTGACACAGCAAATTTACTTTAGGAAATCATTACGTAGGAACACTTTCATGAAGGAGAAATTTCCAAATATATATTGCTGCTGCCTCATTGATAGAAACACATTGGTGGTAATCTACATACCCAACGGCAGAGGATTTCTTAAATAAATTACAGCAAGTTCATGTACCTCAGGATTCTAAAAAAAGTATTAGGGTATATTTTATGTATATTTTCTAACTAGTATAAGCATCAAAATAACAAGTAAAAATAACTTGCAAAATGTTAAGGGTACAAGCCCATTTTATTATATTTCAAAATTCACCCATTAAGTTATATACATACATAATTGAAGGATTATATGTCCATAAAACACCTTAAATAATAAAAACTAACCAAGTACTTAATAGTGCTCATTTCTTTAAAGATGTATTTCTTAACTTTTAATAATTAGCTATTGATATTTTTTATTCAATGGGCTATATAAAAAACATTTGATTAAGAACTTTGTATATACTGTTTTGTATTTTGATGCTATGCAGAATTCAATTTTTAAAAAAAGTTTGAAAAAGGATCTTTTAAACAAAGTGCTCTTCTTAATGATTTTTTAAATTCATAATAAAGATAGGGAAAAAAGAAAAAAATTCAATACAAATCAAGAATTCATTGAATGATGATATTACTTCAGGACTTTAAGTCACTTGTGGTGAGATATAGATTCTATGTAAATGAGAAAATATAATAAAACAGATGATGGCAAGAACATGAAATATTACATGGGGGAAAGGTGTGGGAAATAGAAAATGCAAGGTTGGAAAATATGAAATGATTAGATATATGTAAACTTGGTATCAGGTATATTTCTGTTAAATGCTACAGGAACTCTCCAACTGATGTGTCCTGTTGAAGAAATAGAAAAAGAGTAACAAACAAACAAAAATATATGTTAAAAGGTAAATCAAGAGTTAAATCAAGTAAAAGGAGAGAATATGGGAAAAGATGTGGAAACAGTTTGAAAAGAAGCATAATTATGGATGGAAGAAAATTCTGGAAATTTCTGATGGGTAATGTAAAAAGAACTGAGTTGAAATTTTTCCTCTGGGTCATTTATGATACTGGCAATGTTTCTCATTTGTGCAAACACACAAAAACACATGCTTAGACACATGCACTAAAATACATTTGAAATGGCTCCATCATCAGGTAAGAACAAGTTTCATTAACCTTTTAAAAATAATATGTCTATGATTAATTTTTGTCCCTGGAAATCTCCCTTGGGGTGTATAGACATGTCCTCCTGGGTCGCAGACACTTGAAAGGCAGAAAGAGAAGAGGAGGGAGGAGAAGAAAGAGAGATCCATACTGTTTACCCCGTAATAGCACTAGTTAGGTTTCAGCCTATTGTCCTATAGCATATATATCATCCCTGTCAATTTTAAAATTACATTACCCAAACCAACTATAAAATTACATATTTCTTAAAACATAATTTTATGATTTGCATAACTTAGAATTTCATCTTGGGAAAATTAAAAGGAACAGGGAGGTCATTCAGGAAAACCTAATTACCATGAGGTGGTTATTCAAGTATTTCAATCTGTTTATGGAACTATATTATTTAAAAATAGACAGTGGTTAAAGTTTTTTGATCATTAAATATGAAAGAATAATGAAAAAGGGAGTATTTAATAGAATTAGTAACACTTGCAGCCTATCACAGACTGCCATCCTAGAGAAAATGCAATTTAGCAAAACGAATGTGGTTGGAAACTCAGGCCAGAATAACAACGACTTTCTTCAGATCCACCCAAGATTTATACAGTGGCCATTCCAATTAGCATAATAGTTCAATGTTCATTGGGATGTGAGGTCTTTTGTTTGGGATGCTTCCTAATTAAAGGAGCCCGTTTGAAGTGGGATCTAATTTTAACTTTGTAATGCCAAAATATGACATGAAGGGTCTGTTTTCATTTCAAGAAATGTTAGTATTGCATTTCCAAGTTGAGATAGCTGTCATCAACTGTCTACAAGACTTATATTTAAGGCAAGAAAATGGAGTGGCAGGATATGAAGCAACTGGCTTAAAAAGCTGTTTCTCTGTTTAGGTTAATTTTATTGATAATTTGTCCTATTACCACTCTTCCTATTTATATATGAAGTGCATGTACTAATAGGAATCACCAAATTCACTGAAAAATTCACATGTAAATCAAGAAGAGAGAATCAATTTACTGTTAATAAATTGCTATTAAACAACTTAAAATGTATCTGTGAACTCAAAGTGCAAAAGTAGCTTTTGTTGTTTGAATTTTTGTTTAAATACTGCCAGTAATGAGACCACTTAGGTGATTTTGAAACACTCCTGTGAAGTGCATTTTTAAAAAATTCGCATTCATAGGCCCATTATTTGTAAGCTAAAATTGTTGTCTTATTTTTTATAAATGAGAGACAGCTATTTAGTCACTCTCTACACTGAAGTCCACAGTAAGTACATCAGGCATCCAGGATAAAAATAAACAAGCCTTCTTATTTTTCAGTCTACATCATGAGTCACTTTTCTCCAGACAACCTTTAAATGCTAAACTTTGGATCAAATTTATACAAATGAGGAAGCCTCGGGAAATAATGGTAATAGCCATCATAGGACACACGTTTTAAAGAAATTTAACCTTTTAATAAAAGTGGCACAGTATTAAACATATGCCAATGGGTGCAGTGTGGTCAATAAAGCACTTCTGTAGCATCACTGATATGGTAGGCAGTCTCATGGACCAATGATCCTGCCTTCTGGTATTCACAAACTTCTGCAATCCCTACACTTTGAGTGAGGGTTGGACCACGCAATGTGTTTCTATGATTCCACAGACTCAATGGAGTATCACTTCTGCATGTTGTGAGCTGCTCTATGGAGAAACCCATTTGTTAAGGAAATGAGTGAGACCAACAGCTAGCATTTAGTGAGGACCTAAGGCCATCAGTGTAATAACCCAGGAGATACTGAATCATTACTACAACCCCATTGAGTCAGTTTGGAAATAAACTTTCTGCAATTAAGCCTTCAGATGAGGCCTTTGGTCCAGGTGAGACTCATCAACTGACTATCCCCTCATAGGAGACCTTAAGCAGGAGACACCTAGTTAAGGCATGTTCAGACATGTGACTCACAGAAGCTATGAGAAAATAAAGTTTTGCTGTTTTAAGTGAATGAATTTGTTGTAATTTGTACCATAGGAATAGTAAGTAACACAACAGAACTCCTTCCGCTTTTTTCACCAGCCTCATGTGAGGAGGAAAAGCTAAAGAATGGTTCAGAGGTAGGTTAAAATACTGGTAAGATGAAAAACAGGATGCTGGTCAGAGGTATCATGGCATATCTTAAATAATGGGATGGAGAAGAGAGATGAGGAAACCCAGATGGTAAAGATCCAGCGTGAGTAAACACTTACAAAAACTCATTTTACTCCTTTTGTTCTGTTCCCTTAGTTAGAATATTCTGGATATGCAGCTCCAGAGGGAAGGTTTACATGACCATATTATGACATCTATTCTTTCCCCCCAAATGTTTCATTCTATTTATGGTCTCAAGTCCTTTAAACATACAGAAAAAAAATTTTTTTGAAAGATGTTAAAAATTTATTTTATTTTTAAATATCACTTTAATGCACACTGTATTCTTTTCTTTATAACAATTAACCCCAAACTTCATTTCAATATCTTAAGATAATAATTCATCAGTCACTCTATTAAGTGCTTTGTGTTCATTAGTCAGCCATGAATTCTTCTGATAATAATGGGATATGACTACTGTTATCAACCTAAATTCAGAGAATGGGGAATTAAAGTTCAGGGGTATTAAGTGATTTGGCAAAGTCAGCAGCTGGAATCTTGTAGCTCTGAGGTTTTACCCAACTTTGTTGTTCAAGTATACCCCATTACTACAACCTTATGCAATTGTCTCTCAGTATCCACAGGGGATTGTTTCTAGGAAACCCCAGTGATACCAAAATGCTCAAGTCCCTTAAATAAAATGGCACAGTATTTGCACATAACCTACACAAATCCCTCCTATATACTTTAAGCCACTTCTACCTTATTTATACCACCTAATGCAATGAAAATGTTATACACATAATTATTATACTTTATTGTTTAACGAATAATGGCAAAAGTCTATCCTTGTTCAATACAGACAATTTATTTTTTATTATTTCCAATCTTTGGTTATTAAATTCTTTGATATGAGACTCACAAATATGAGGACCAAATGTGGTTCCATTCTGTAGACTGAAAACTTATGATTTGTGCCACCAAGATTTCAGTCTTGGCTTTGTACAGATTAACTGCATATCACTGTTATAATGTATTTACTGTCTTAAGTTTAATGACTACTATCATGGATGTTCTAGTGAATGAAAGAGAAACAAAAACATTTTTTAAAAAATTTGCTAGTCTATGTTGAAAAACAGTAAGAGAAATTAACTTCATATAGTAGAAGTTACTGAGTCATTATGACTTGATTGACTATAACAGTTTCAGAATTGAGGTAGTCAGAAAGAAAATATTTTAGCCAGAAAAGGCTTCTGGGATATTGTAGAACTTGAGCTAGTGCTTAATAATGATTATGAGTCAGGTAGAATTCAAAAAAGGAAATAAATATAACTTACTATCATTTTCAGTTCCTTAGCATTAACAATAAGGATGTAACTTATATTAATTCAGTGATGTAAATTGGGAGCTGAAGACAGATTTTTTACATAAGTGACCTAATCAGATATTGACCTAAAACCAAGAGAAATATAAGAAACTTCGAGACCGGACTTGGGGTTGATGTGGGTCTGGAACAAGCTTCAAGTGAAATTCAAGACAACATTTGAAGAAGATATTTTTTAATTAGGTCCAGTCTAGAAACTCTTAAAAGCTCTCCAGAGAACAATTTTCTTTTGCAGGAAATACTGAGGGTTTCTATTAAAATCCTCCAAATCTGAAGAATTGCAGCTCAAATGTGGAAGGGACACCTTGGAATGGTTGAATAATGGAGACAGAGACCAAATGAAATTGATTCTATATGTTATGACCCTTGAGATCAGACCGAAGAGCAATCCAAGTCAAACACTTTTCCATCATTGAAGCTACCACCATGTCTATTTTAGATTGGGTTCCCAGGAAACAGATTTTATTCTGACTGTTCATTTGGGGAGTGCCATTGTTAGCTACAGTGGTTAGGAAGTGAGGAAAGCGGGAATAGAGGGAGTAAGAAGTTGAGCCTATCTATTGTACAATGAAGAATCAATCATATAGAGAATTGCAACAGCTCTCCAGAAGTATTGCAAATTCAGGCAATGCAACTTCTTATCCTACCATCAGCCAATCAAAGGGCATACCTTTGAATAACACAGTTCTCTGTGGCCAGGGCAATGACCAGTAAAGCTGTGAGACATCAGTAACAAATTTACCCAACTACTGGTGGGAGGCTAAGTCAGTCCCCAAATAAGGTATTTAGACAGATCACTACACATTCTATATTCCTTCTGAGCACTGATGGGAGTTCTTGGTGGAGAGAGAGAGAGAGAAAAAAAAAAAGAGGAAAATAGAAGGATCAAAATAACTGACAGATAATTCTATTGCAGTAACCCATTTCTCAGTTCTGCAGGCTACCTATGCAGCACTGTTCTGCCCAGAACTATGAAAACACTACTGGTTACTATACCTTCTATTCGTTTTAATACTCCATATGTCAACAGTAATAATAATTGGAATAGTAGTGTCGTCTTCTGTATTCTTTCTCTGCTGTACTCTTAGGAATTAGTCTTTATCCAAACTAACTCTAATTTCAGGAAACAAGAAGAAAGTTCTTTTTTGCCACCTTAAACAATGAATTGGAGTCTTCAATTACTCCTTACAAATCTAATTCTAGTTCATCTGGCCTAATCTATCTTCAAATCAGGCAAAATGCTATCACAGCTTATAAATGCTATCACCATTGTAAAGAATGGCAAAGTATGAGTCAAACCTGTTTCTATAATGCACTATTTTATCTTAAAGATGAAACAAATAGTAACAAGAAATTGAAGAGCTATACCTACTCATGACTTTGTGTTTATTTAGAGTTATCATTTGTTGAGCATTTTTGTATGTATTTTATGCCATTATGATTGAGTGAATAATCATTTGTGTCTTTGGTTAAATGGCAAGAATAATTCTATAATTTCTAATGAAATAGGCACATAAAGTCATGGGAAATTTTCTAGATTTGGGGTTTTTTTAATAGAAAAATTACAGATAAATATTTGTTAGACTGATTCTACTAGTAACCATAGTAACATAAAAAATAAACTGCCTTCATTTAACCTGTATGATGTAATTTTAGTTTCAAACAATCCTATGAAGAATTCCTAATTCCATTTTATCAAACTGATATCAAAGGAAATACATTATTTTCATCAGGTTGTACAACTAAAAACTGTAGACCATGTGTGTAATTACAAATGATGCATTTCATAAGAATCATAAACAACTTATAATTTTCCCTTGTTGATATTAACAGTCAAAAATTTCATAAAAATTATGAAAGAAATTTACAAGTAAATATTATGGAATTCAATAAGCATCAAAAATTACAATTTATTTTACTTAATTTTTTGAAAAGTGCTGCATTAAAAAAACTTGAAATATAAAAGTGTTCACATTCTAAATTTTATTCTAACTGTATCCTCTTTCTTTCCTGTTCCCATCTTCTTCAAAACAACAATGTTCATTAGACCTTTAGTGTCTTTCCACTACTTTCTTATACCAATACAGATGTATACAAATCTTCCCCAAATTTTGACACCAAAAATAACATATTACTACACTATTCTTTTTTTTTCACATAATATTTCATGGAGAATTTTTCATTTTAGAACATAAAAAAGTTTTCTTATACTTTTATGACTGCATAATATTCCAATCAGTTGGTATATCATCAGTTAATTAACTAGCAACCTATTGATAGATTTTGGGCCTTTTCCAACCTTTTTCTATTATGAATCATTGTGTGTTTATCATGTTATTTTATATACAAAGAAATCTTGGATAATACATTTATAGATTACTGGGTTAACATAAATTAGTAACATCAATTAGCTGTTGAATGAATATGATAGGAAATGTGGCCAGAAAAGGTTAACTTTCAGTTTGCCTTTGTTCCAGACTTTTTCCTTTCACAAATCTAGAAAACTAAGTTCCTGTAAATTTTAATTTAATCCATTCAAAGAATCCTTTAGCATCTGATGTTCAGTAGCTCAGAGGGTAGGAAAGTGACATTTTACCTTATTTCATTGTCTTTGCACATAATCCTCAGAATAGAAATACAGAATCAGAGCAGAATCTGTATAGTTGTGCACCCTGAGCAAACACCACGACTATAAACAACTTTAACAGAAACCTCCTTTGGTTGTTTTTATTAACAGCAAAGCGAGCTTCTGCTTAGAACCAATTGTTAGTTATATATATCCTGTTGACTGTCAGTGTGCTCATTGGCACTCATGATTATTTCAGTTGCAAAGATCCTATAAGGAAGTGTGATTGTAACATGAGAAATAACCTGCCTTCTGATCCATTGACAGTTGGAGGTTCTGCTGAAAATTCTCAAATTTCTTCCCACAATTTCAGCCAAAATTGGAGTTTCCACTTTGATTGACTCTCCAGTGCCACCTTTCAGAATAGTCAATTATCTGGTTAACCAGAACAGGACAGAGCATCAACTTTGTCATCAAGGATCTCTAAATCTCTTGATCCATCAAGGATGTTGAGGGGGTGAGTCGGGTTCAATATATCATTTTCCAGGAGATAAAATATTATGTAACATTCCTGAAATTAGGATTGAAATATATATATTTAGAAAAGGCTTATTCAGTCTATCCAATTAACAGGGAATTTCAGTAGTGCAAATGAAAAAGTTGTCAGAAAGCAACACTTTCAGGACTTGAGCAGATATGATAGACTTTACCACAGCTATATTCCTCAAAGGAAAATATAGCAGTTTAATATTTATATTTACACAATTCATAAATGACAGAGTAGAGTCAAGCATAAAACCAAGGTTTTCCCCTTAGAGACGAATACTGTGAGTGAGTTGCCAACTCTCAACGTGATGGAAGAGTGTTGATCGACCTAGGGATAAGCTCCAATCACAAGGAATTCTGTCTTATCTGGATTCAATTTTAGAAAATTTTGGCGATTTCCCCACAGTAAGTGAGCCAGCCAAATAAACAGATCCACTGAAAAGAACTTGTATAATATTTCTTGAGACATTGAAACAGAGTAAATGATCTGTGTGTCATCTACGTGTACATGGCTGAGCAGTGTGTCCTCCAGAGCTGCGTGCATGTTAATGTATGAATTGCTGTAATATTCCATGCTAAGCCTTAAGGGACCCTATTGTGCAAGGGACATAATCTGTTGACAAGTCCTCACTGAAGGAAACTGGAATTAAGTAAGAAACAAAACCAACAAACAACACTAGATAGATCTTTGTAGGGTTGAAACACATTTCAATAAATTTCCTTCTGCACACAGCAGCTGCTCAGCCAGAAGGCTACAAGCAGCACCTCCACAAAGAGCCTGAGAGCATCAACAAGACAGCCAGACCATTTCTAACTCTAAGAAGTGCAATTTATGTGCTAAGAAAGGACAAAATCCTGACTGAAATTCATTCTAGATCTGATGACAGTTAAGATATTCCTAGAGCAGATCAGCAGTGACTTTCTTCCATTGCTCTTGGTTAAATTAAAAAGCAAGTTGATATAAGTTAGTCATATTTTCCTTTGTGAGCAGAGTGGGGTTTTTTTTTTCTTCTTTTTTAAGGAGGAATTACAATTGTAGATTCTAAGCATGATGGCAGTTTAGCAGAAGTCAGAGATTAACTAGCAGGGTTAAACTAAACCAAGAAAAGTGAGAACAGCCTTTTGCCAGTGAGTAAGGCCAAGGATTAGGGACTGGAAGTGGTTGGCTAAAGCTTCAGGATAATATCATTTAAATCCTCAACAGAAAGCAAATTAAACTGCGAGAAATCTTGATTGCCAGATTTATATGGACTAAAGGATACAAAGTAAATTCAAAACTTCTAAGAATTCCTATTTGTTGAGAATCAAAAAATGTCATCAGAGTAAATATTGAAATCTCTCAGAATAAGCAATTTCAGAGACTTTAGGGTGACAGATCCAAAACTAATTGAAAGAATTCCAGAAAAGAGGATCAGGCAATCTTAGGAGCCAGAGAGACAAGCAAAGCTGCAAAGGATAGGAAATTTAAAGGGACAACATCACATTTTGCTTTATAATGTCATTTTTTTTCTTATAAAATATAGCAAATTTTAAATTCAGATAAAAGCAATTATGGATCACCTTTGTCTTTTGCATCTGGAATAAAATAAATTCACCTACTATTCTCTATTATTTTTCACCTATACTTTATAAGAGAAAACACAAAAGCTTTGTGTACCTTTCATTTGCTTCTATTTTTCCCATAAAGGATGTCTGGCACTATATATCTCTAGCATCCACCCTTTTCTCATGGCTCAGTCCAAGCAGAATACAAAATATCATAAGTATTGCAAATAGTGGTCATTATTTTAAAGGCATAGAATTAGAATGACAGAAGACTGGATTTTTTTTAAATGGGTGTCTAGTATATAGGATCTAATCATCACCATCTGACATTTGTAGGTAGGATATATTTGGTGACCAAAATACTTGACAGATTTTCTTTTAAGTGTGAAATAAAAGCCTGGTGTTCAAAAGAGCCATGAGGACTAATGGAAATCTGACTGATTTTTTTAGACTGGAACAAAAGAGATCTGTGAGGCTGTCACCTTTACCAGCACTTCAAGGGACACAGAAAAAACCAGAACACTCTTAGGACAAGCTTCAGGACAGCTAAACATATCACCTCAGGTTATCTGAATTTCAGTCAGTATTAAAAGTCCCCTGTAAGGTCGAGTCGAATGTGGCACTGCCATCGTATGCAGGAATTGAGGAAGCTTCAGCTAACAGGGCTCAGACAAGCATACGCTTGGATTCAATTAATTAGCCTATAGCGATTGGAATAGGCACATCCATTATTTAGAATTACAGAAAAGATGAGGAAATGGTGGCTTAAAAATACAAATGAAGTTACTCTTGCCTTGATTGACTTAATTTAATCAAAAAGAAGACATTTAAGGAGGCCTGAAAAATATGTGGGAAGGATGGCTATGGTGCTGGCTGGAGGATTGCAATATGACCTCATAAACTTTTCTAGTTTGGAATCTTCGAAACTATGCAACTTAACTCAGGGCAAATTGATGTAGAGCTGTGAATGCACAAGTGAGCCTTTATGGTGTTCTTAGGTGAAAAGAAATGTATTTTTTGTTGCATTTAAATTTCAATTTGAAGCTGCTCAGAAAAGGTTGATTTATTATACAAGGTTTGCAAAACCTGTCAAATGGAGCAAAATGTTAGAATATGTGTACGTGTGCAAACATATTCATAATAATGCCCAGCTATAGTGTATTTGAAATAGGCAGAAAAAGAGAACTTAAAACCAGAAATTCCTTTCACTCCATGAAAGAGAGAAAGAGAAGAAAGAAAGATAATGTATGTGCAACTGCTCAAACCCCCCACTGCCACAAAGAGCTCCTAAAAAGTAGTGATAGGAACAGAAGCCATTTCCTCTATTGCAAATCTATTTCATATTCATTTTAAATCCAGATCACAAAGTGAGTTAAAATCCAAGCAAGGGTTAAAAAGCAATCCCAGCTACTGGTCAAGGAAGCAGCAGGCTCAGTCAATCCAACAGGGGAAGTAAAGAGCAGTAGCTACAGGTCCTAATAGCATTATGATCTAAAGCTACGTTGTCCAGGACGGCATTAGACACTGCTATCATGGTGGCAAGAACGAATCATATTGTTTTGAGAAAACTAAAATCCAAACTATCCAGAATTATTATTATTATTTTTTAATGTACACAATTTATAACTGATGAAGTCTCTTTTACTCCCATTGTGTCTTGTAGTGTTATAAGCATCCTATCAGTTCGGGAAACCCCCGACGTGTTTCTGTTGATTAGGGCGACATCTACTGGTAGAAATGGAGAACTTCCCAAGCAGGCTTTTGCTAGAATCACCCTGAACAAGTTTGATTTGGAATTTGATTAGGTAAGACTCTTTTTTCCGTCCCCTTTTTTACTCCTTAGCTAATATAATATATAGTACCACATTAGAGGAGACGCATAGGTTTCTTTATAAAGATCCAAGAATTGGTTAATTTTGCACCATTTCTCCCTGTCATTATAATCTTTGCCACAAGAATGGCTACATTCTGAAAAATGTTCTGTCCTCAGTTCAGTCATTGTCATATGAATGAGCTATCATTCAATCCTAATGCCTGAGATGTTTTATTCTTACTTCCCTGACATTTGTATCACAGTGACAAAGGCTCAAGTAAGAAAAGGAAATGATACAAATTCCATTCAGCTTTTATCATTTTAAATTCTCATTTTGTGATTCTTTCATGCCTAGATACTAAAAATCTAGTTTTCCTCTTTAAAAAAAAAAAAAGACTGAAGGAAGGAAGAACAAGAAAAGGGAAATAATGAGTTTATAAAACTGAACTTCTGGTGTGCACTTCTTTTAATGGTTTACTTTTACTTTTAACACACCAGGATAAATTGCTACTGGAGATATCAAAGCCAAGAAAGCAAATCAGTCATTTCCATTCAACAATGTATAGCAGGAACAATGCTTTGTTAAAGTTAAGGTGTGATGTCAGGCGTAAGTGACACATCACTGCAGAATGAATTGCAGAATATAGAATATGTTGTGTCAAACACAATGTAAAAGCCACATGTGATTCTTATTTTAACCATCTCTGACCCATGTTTTCTCAATATTCTTCAACATACAAGACAATATTTTAAAGTGTTAAAAATTTCCATAGGTTGAATTGTATTGTATTTTTCTTTTCTCTTCTCAAAGCATTTTTGTAGTTCTAGTAAGTTGGGGATGAGAAGAGGAGTAATCAACAAGGCCTTCTAATACAGTTGTTGCTGCTGCTTTGATGAAACGTGCTTTAAAAGAATAAATTTAAAATAACATTAAAACAAAGTGATGAAATATACATTGCATCTGTATCACACTCATAAGCTAATTTAGATATGCTATAAATAGAAACTTTTTCTTTTAAATTTTTCAATAAAACTTCCTACACATTTGGTTTATTTGTAAGAATATGTTCCCATAGATACTTGCATTATCATAATGTAGCTATGGTTTGGAAAATGGTTTCTGTGAATATTTCTAATGTTCCTCTGAATATAGAAAAACAGTAGGTGAATTAATTTGTAATACAAAGCAATCTTCCTTAAGAGTATAAAATATAACTCTACGATTGTCATTTTTAAGAAAATAAATGATATCGAAGGTTAGAAATACCCTACCTTAGATTTGATTTGCGAAAAACAAACAGCAACACAAAAGATTTACTGATCATCAAATCCCCTATTCAGTATTTCTCTTATTAACAATTATACCATGTGCAAAAGAAGCAATGTTTTCTAACGCTATATTTAAGAATCAAAATTTCTATTATACAATATTTTTAAAAAAAGGAGGCCCTCAATTTTTTAGTTACATGATGAACACTATATGTAATTGGAAGATTTCCTATCCTCAATAAACAAATGAAGAATGACAAAGTACTTGCTTCATTGTAAAAATTATTTTGTTTTCTTATAGCAGTGCTATCAGAAGTTGAACTGGGACAAAGAGTGTGAAACTAGAGTGAGTGCAATAATGTTCAGCATGATGACAATAAAGCATGACAGAATGTGTAAGCCAACCTTAAAAAAATAAATATATTCTGCTGCATATTCAGTGTTCCCTTCACCATGTGGCCTACTGAGTTGCTGCATTTATATCTCTATAAAGTCGCGTGTCTCCATCTCAACTCAGTTTGAGCTTAACTTGCAGTTTCTTTTGGTTCTGGAAAACATAACATTTAGTAGGTAATTTTGTGGGTTTTTGCAGTACAAACATTAAGGGGAAAATTATCATGTATATCAGATAAAACATTCCTATTTTCAGTGTTGCATTTTGGCAACTTTTCATTGCTTTTTCTTCCAAAACTGTGGTTGAGATAATTGCTTTTCAATAATCAATCATATGACTCAGTGTCTGTCAAATGTTATTTAGCTAGCCAAATATAAAACAAGCATTAATAAAATTAAGAGATTTTAAGTATGTTTAGAAATATGAAAAAATTTAAAGTGACATCATCTGTTTTCTCCATGAAGAAATGCTTTATTTTGATTTTTTGTATCATTTATGAAGAAATACCATTATTATTATTTTTCTGAGGAAATGCCAGCCTGCAGCATTTTGCAAAATTGTGTATTTAGTTTTTAAAACTGAAACTTTCTCTCCCTCCCTCTTCTCTCCTTTTCTTCTCTCTTCTCTTCTCTTCTCTTCTTTTCTCTTCTCTTCTCTCTCTTTCTCTCCCTCTGTATGTGTGTGTTTTCAAAAGTCAGAACAGACTGCTTTTAGTCTGATCCAATTATAAACAGCCAGGTATATAAATAGATATAGGTACAGATGGGAACAGCCTTTAAATTTTAAAACAAAAAATCCTAAGAAAATGCAACCATATGAATTTTTATTTACACCTTTGCTCCCACAGAGCTTTTCATTTTTTTTGGAGGTAGAGGAAATCTTTCATATTTGTGTATGCCAGTATTTATTTATCCATCTACATATTTGTATGTTTCATTTATTTAAATACTTCATTTAGCCAAAAATTAAGATAGAGCCAAAACAATGTTCATAACAGTGCACTGTAGGAATACTGCTTCCTGATAGTATAGCATAAGAAAAGGGAAAATCTGCCTCTTTCAAGCACTAGAAACAATACAAAAGCCTAAAAGCATTTTTGTTACAAGACTATAGAAATATTACCAATACTTCTCAAATGTTTGCATTGCATTTCAGCAGCAGAGTGTTTCAATCTTGTTGATCCTGAATATATTGTAACTCATCAGTGAAACCATGGTAAACATTCTGCCTCATATTTGGAACATCACACAGGACAAAATGCCTGTCTTGTTAATGAAGGGAGGATTACTGTAATGCTCTAATTTGCAGGAGCAAACAGACAGTAAGGTTGCAACTTTTTCATTACTACCAGTTTTCGAGGCAATACTTCTCTGGCAGGCATAAAGTAGCATCAACATGCTGGAATGAGCTTAATAAGCTTTGATGAGAGAGAACAGCATTATCATCCCCCTCATCCATCCTGAGAAATTCAGAGCAATCCCCAATGAAGGGGAAACCTTTCTGGTGTGCATGCACAAAACATGTGGATTGGGTTAACATTTCCCCAAATCACAAGACAAAAGCAAAAACTGTAAATCAGTTCCATCAAAGAACAGACTGCATTCAGTTTCTGAGCTTTGTCACTAATATCATTTCTGTCTTCTAAGTGAAGAGTTAAATTTCTTAAGGTAGCTATAGACAGATGAACAGGCAACATATATTAAAATCTTAAAACCATTGAATAAATTGTGGGTTTAAAAAAACAAAAAAAGAATACATCTGATGCACCCATTGAAGTTTATCAGATAAAAACAATACAATGAAAAATGGATGCTTTCATGATGTTTTTAAGTAAAATGATACTTGAAATTATTTTATTATTGTATTGTCACTATGACTTACTAACTGAATAAGATATATAGGAGAAAAACCAAAAAAAAATTGAAGAACCAAGACAGAATATATGGAACACATCACTGGAATCAAAGAGGGAATTAAAAATTAAAATTGGAGAAAGCTGACAAAGGACCAGAGAGTCTCAGAAAATAATATATATATATATATATATATATATATATATATATATATATATATACACACACACACACACACACACACACACATGTGTGTGTATCCATAAGAGAAAATACACAAAAGAAGAATCCAAAGCAAAAGAGACAGATAATGCAACAGAGGAATAAAAAGAGAAATAAAAAAAAAAACTTAAGAAAAGACCCAAGTGAAGAAGACAAGAACTAAGAAAGAAATATTTTTTAAAAATATGAAAGAGAGTAGGCATATTAAGCAAACTGCTAGAGGAAAAGTGACAACAAAAAGCCCATAGTGGCATGGGCCTGGGGGATGCCTAGAGAAGAAAAGAAACAAGAAAGTACAGAAATAGGGGAAAACGTGGAGAGAGACACAAAGAAAAGACAGAGAACAGAAGGCAGGGGATGGTGAAGAATAAATAAGAGTTACAAATAGAGCAAAGGTTAGGAGAAAGAAAATCCATCAACTATCTACTTAGTCTTATTACAGAAAAGAACTCATTTGTATGTGTGTGTAGTATTTTTAGCCATAGCAGCAAAAGTTCTGGTTTCTGTAAAACTATCTGGAACTCTGTTCTGAGTTCAGATTTGGAAATATGAAAGTATGAGCCTTCTAAGGTTTTACTACATTGCTTTTATATAGTTCAATTGAAAGATTTTGTTTTTATTGAAACAGAAGACTTTGTAAAGGCATTTGAAGTGGTGAAATTCAGTTAAATGACTTAGGAATCATAATGTTGAGGTAAATACAGGTCATATCCTGGTTGTGGCTTCATTTGATTCCATTGTCTATAAGGAATTGGTCCTCTCAGATTCTAAAATTACATTATTCAGAGTTATGAGTTTTAAAAAAATGTCAGTGAGTCCTGTATTTATATTTTAAGTTTTACAAACCTCTCCAAATGATTGAACAAACCAAAAGTATACTATACTTTATGAATAATTTTCCATTTAAAGTTTAAGTCAAAGTCAAATCATTTCAATATGTACTGAAGACACATAATGCATATCTACATAATATGTGGGTATGTATATGTACATAGACATCTAATGTACACAACTTTTTATTTTTTTGAAAAAATGTTTACAAGTTACTGTTTGTGTAATCATTCAAACTTATTTTTTGGTAGTGGAAATTAAAGTTTTCACTTCAAAATGATAAAAAAAAATGCGTACTTCAAACAGGAAAAATGGCATACTTTTATTAGATCTTTCAGATATAATGCAGAGATATGAACAGAATGATGAGTGGATTTCTAGCTGTGGCAAAAGGCAGTGATATAAAGTTGTAGTCAGTCAAGCATGGCATTTCTGTTTCTAGCAGAAAGTATTCCTAGGAAAGTAGATAAAAGAAATCTTTTGTATGATAGATAAAAGTAGATAAAAGAAATCTTTTGTAGAAATGATTTTGTATGTAATATATGCAGAAAAATACAATTAAACACAACAATTTGATTCAGTCCTTCATTATCTATCATCCAAATTATTACTATACCTGTTTCAATGGTTTCTCCTTGACTAATTTCTCTAAATTTGTTCTGTACTCTAAGCTATGTAAAATATTTTAAAAGCTGAAATAATGTCTCCATGACCTAAAATCTTTTTTGCTTACTGTCTCTTGCAGATAAATATAAACCATTTATGAGTTTATTTATTTTGTCATTTACACTCAATCTCTTTCTGACTGGCCTCTCCTTAATCTCATATCCCCTCAAGCATCAGACACATAGCCAGACCATGGCCATGAGGGCCTTCTCTTCTTCATACCTGGACCCATACTTCATCCTTTGCCCTACCCTAACCTCATTTCACCCTACCATGTTTATTTGCCGAGGCCCCTTATGTACTTGAATCAGCACTCAATTCAAGCCTTCAAATTCTCAGGGGAAGGTCAGTTGTTGGATACTTTGAGACTTAAAATGATTTGTTTAGTGCATTGATTTTAAACTTCCAATATCCATGTCCCCATTCACATGTGAGTTCTAGATGGGCAAGTTGTCTTAATTTTCTTTGAAACTTCTATTTCTAGAGGATTTCCTAGATGATATTGGCACATAGTAGGTATCCAATTAATATATTGAATTCATTAATAATGATCTGAAACAGAAAACATGTAAAAGTGTTCCTTCTTTCAAAAACCAATTGTACAAGTAAATAATAGGAAAAACAGTCTTTAGAGAAATGCATATAAAAAATTTATTGGATCCCTTTGACAATAAATACAAAATGTGTCAAGGGAGTGGCTTAGGTTATCTTTGAAATGTTTCTAATCTAAGATGACCCTCCCAGACATCCTGTGACAAGAAACAGAAAAGTGATCCAGTGGCATTACCTTGCACAAGTCAGATCACTTTTAGAAGGTTGGTTTTAGTGCCTCACAGTATATTGACAGGGAAAACCTAATGTCCCATTAGATGCAAGCTATCTGTGTCTAGTAAGAAAATGCTTTAGTATAGAGTTTAAAGAAAATCTGAAAGATTTAGGGAAGTTTAGGTCATAAGAAAAGAAAACTCTAAAAATGCATCAATAACATAGATTATCTTTTTTTTTCAATATGACTTTATGGGGTAGAACTTGGAAAACTGGATGAATAGTTGCTATACATAAAACCTGCTAAGCAAATTAAAGAGGGAAAAACAACTTTTATTCCATGATATGCCAGGAATTTTCACCTACTTGATATCATTTAATCATTAAGCTGCCCTGAAAGCAAATTAGTATCTTCTTTGGAGGAAAATAAGGTTTGATGAGATTATCTTAAAAGGAAGTATTCATTGGGTTATGTTATCTGCTATCGGGAAGTTTGAATTGAAAGCAGTGAAGTATCTATTATGGGAAAATGAATGGCTGCTCTGCCACAAACAAGGAGAAGCAGCTGCTCCTTTTAAAAACGTTTTAGTGTAGCAAGATGGTTCACCAACTATGGCAATGCCACAGTTGATATTTATCAAACAAAACTCATAAAATTTAAGGATACTAACAAATATCCAAATATGCAAAATGAAACATTAAAATTGGTATTCTTATTCAATTTTTTAAAGAAATGTTGAGAGCCAGACTCCAAAACACCGACACACACACAGAGTTGAGAGAGACCTGAATTCTGTGACTATAGAGAGCTGATCTGTCATTGCTGTGTTCTGAAAACCTAGGGGAGTTCTTATACATGTAAGATATTCAAAGATATTAAAGATTGGCTAGACAACTATTTGTTAAAGAGATGACAAAGGAAAATCGAGCATAATGGAAAAGCTGAAAATATCATTTATGGGTTTAAAATTCTCTAGGTATCCAGCCCTTTCCTTGAAAGCCAGAATTTATTAAATATGGTACAAACCTGAAAAATAAATAGTTGAAATATTAGGGAGGATATGTGTGTATATGTACACACAAACACACACACACAAACACACACACACAAACACACATACACACAAACACATATGTATTTCAAACTGATTATAAGAGAGTTACCTAGAGTAAAGCTGCCAAAGAAATAAGTGAATACACTTTTGTGGGGTTTTTTGTTTTTTTTTTTTTAATATTTTACTTTTTTCTATGTGGTGCTGAGGATCAAACCCAGTGCCTCCTGCGTGCTAGGTGAGCACCCTACCACTGCGCCATAAGCCCAGCCCCATGAATACAATTTTAAAAGGCAGGCTTCCTTGTGTGATCATTTCAGACATACACCATAAGGGAGAACTAAGGTGCTAATTTTCTGGTAATTTTAACCAAATAAGCTATTTGTTTTCTCAGCCAAGTTGATTTAGAAGGTATCAGTATTCTCTATTTAACTTTCAGTAGTTTTCAAAACAGAGACTACAAGCAAGAGAAAAGATAGCATAAGCATTGGATATTTATGAAGGTTCTTGATTTTTGGCACTCTCCAAACATAAAATATCAAAGACAATGGCTTCAGTTAAATATATATGTATACAAATTTACTTCTTGTAAACTAACACTTTTCCATAAAATGAATATTATCCCAAAAAAATATATTCATAATCACAAAAGAGTAATTATTTTGGCTATCATAACATTATAGCTTCTTATATAAAAATGAGTTTGATAGACTCTACAGAAACAGTGAATGTGAACCATATTGACCTTTACTACTCTCTCCCCCTAATTTCAGTGTGTACATCTTAAAGATAAAGAAGAGATAAAGGAATCAAGAGAAATTCGTGGTACCCTGATGTTTTTGTAACAATTTAGGACATTAGAACCAACAGTTTATACGCAGTATTTTAACTTATAGGACAAAGAAAGCTTTGCAATCAGAGGATCATAAATAGAAATGCAAATGGAGGTCACATGAGTTTGGGAAAATCATTGTCAGTCACCAGCTTCTGACTCTGTCCTATGTAGAAACCCATTCTTCCTTATTTCTGCAGTAATAAATGAATGAAAATTAACTTTCAGGTGCATTCAGGTACAGAAAAGCTACTGATGCACACACAGCACATACTTTGTATAAACAAAGACAAGCATTCCACAAGGATAACAAGATTCAAGATTCATTTTGGAACTAAGTGTATTTGCCACAATTTGAATTACAGCTCGGGTAGTTTTTACTGTCAGATTAGAAGAATCAGAGCACACTAAACATTAGCATCATCCTCAGTTGTTACAAAAGAATAGATAAGATCTACTGTAGGAAATAATAGTTATTTGAGAATTATGATTGAGTAGAGAACAGCTTTGATTTCTAGAACTATAGTCACTGTCTACTAAAACTTTTACTACAGTTGCATTTGAACACTAATAAGAAAAATCTTAAAATAACACAAAACTTCTAAACTAAACTTTAATTTAAAGCCTTTCACATCACATCTATCAAAACCATCTCTATCAGTAGCAACTGAAGTAGCAAACTAGAAAAACAGGTTCCCGTTAATTTCTAACTATGTTTGAGCTAACGCAAGTCTCCTGAGGGTAAAGAAAATTAATTTCATGTGAAATTATTTTGACCTAAATTTTTTAAACAGAAACAGACCTGAAATACTTTAAAGTAGTGGAAAGGAATTCAAAATGGCACCTCAAAGATAAGTATTGAAATTTCATGTGTCCCCTAAAACAGTTAACCCCTCCAGGCTATATCTGCATTAGATTAAAATCTAATAACCCTTTAAATTTTTTTACTTCTTTGTCTGACTCAACTTTTTTTTATTAAAAATGGAAAGAATAGTTTGAAGTGAGCCCTTGGCCCTTTTACTAATAAGGTAAACATTTTAAAATATCTTAATTACTTTTATCTGTCCTAACAAATACAAACACGTCTGCTACATGAAAAATCTGATATTATACAAGC
Source organism: Geosciurus inauris (assembly GCA_004024805.1). NCBI lineage: Eukaryota > Metazoa > Chordata > Mammalia > Rodentia > Sciuridae > Geosciurus > Geosciurus inauris. Next base: position 44,018 of record PVHX01008084.1, read on the forward strand.
TCATGAAATCAAAAGATTTCCATATGTTCATTGAAGATAAAACTATAGGATGTTGCTCAAAGGTCCTGAAAAATCGGCCCAACATTAGTACAAATGGAAAAATGTGGAATTATTTCTGAGACTATAGAATGCCACTGTTGAGCAATTACCCATTTTCTAGCTCTGTAACAAGTAATTTCATCTTGTAACAATGCCCTCTGCTTTACTGGAGCCAAACTATTCCCATTAACTTGTTCACTGTGATTCTCAGGCCCAAGAGTAGAAAGTGGAGTTTACATGGGGTTGAATGATTAAGATTTTAATATATTTAAATATTTCTTCTTAGAAACTTTGCCTGTATTTTTTATATCTTGAGGAAAAAATAGCCTAGAATATTGGAGTAATTGAAATACTGCAATATTTAGAAGATGTTTTTCAGCTTGAGGAACTCTTTTGCTAGTTTACCTGGATAAAGGCGAACAAAAAAGAAATATTTACCGTTACTGTACGTCATTATAGTATGCTTCAAAATAGACCACTGTGAAATCATTATTTTAATTCCAAGCCTAATAGGTACCCTAAGAATAATCAATATTTGGTAATAGTTTGAGATGTGGGAAATGCTACTTCTGTTTTCAGAATCCTAACATTAGACATAGCAAAAACTAAGGAGATCATATTTATGGAGTCATCTCTGCTTTGAGTGTACGCCCTGGATATAAAGGAACTCAAAAAGTCCTCTTAAGCACAAATAATTAGACACCAATATTTGTCATTAACTGTCCATTAGTTACTGTTTTCTATTTTAAGCCATTCAAAATTCTCATATTCTAATATTCTCTTTAGGAGAAAATAATTTCTTTATTGGTTTATTTTTTATTTGGCAAAATTTATTATCCTTAAGCTTTTTGAAATATGTTTACATTGTGGAATGGCTAATTGAGCTAAATAAAATATGTATTACCTCACACACTTATTTCTTTCTGGTAAGAATACTTGAAAAATCTTGTTCTTGAAAAAATTCAAGAACACAATGTTATTAACTATAATCACTATGTTACATAATAGATCTCTTGAATTCATTCTTACTATCTAACTGAAATTTTGTATCCTTTGATCAACATCTATTCCTAACCACCACAGCCCTTGGTAGCCACCATTCTGCTATCTTCTATGAGTTCAAAATTTTTATATTCCACATATAATGGAGATCATGTGGTATTTGCTTTATGAGCCTGGCTTATTTCACTTACCATAACATCCTCCAGTTTCAACCTGGTGGGTTCGTGTTCATGGAAATGACAGGATTTTCTTCGTTTTTTAAGGCCAAATAGTATTCTATTGTGTATCACACCATATGTCTTTATCATATTGATGGACACTTAGGTTAATTCTATATCTTGGCTACTGTAAATAGTCCTGCAATGAACATGAGAATGCACATGCCTTTTCAACATCCTGATTTCATTCTCTTGGATATAAACTCAGTAATGGAATTGCTGAATCATATAGTAGTTTTATTTTTAATTTGTAGAGGAACCTCTGTACTGTTTTCCATAATGGCTGTGCTAATTTACATTCTCAAAACTGGTATGCAAGCGTTTTTTTTCTTCAATTCCGTGGAAGAGCTTATCAATGCTCATCCAATTGATTGATTTCATAATAACACACATTCTGATTCTCTATATGTTAATTTTATTCATTCAAATAATATGCTTATTGTATATTGTCCAAGATGCCAAAGATAGAAAAATGTATAGAAAAGATTCCAATCAAAAGAGTTCAGAGTCTTGATTTGTGTGACAGTAGTCTCTAGCCAAATGTGGCTATTTGTATTTAAATAATCTATGGTTTAAAAAATTGAAATTAAGTTTTTCTTCTATACTAGTAACATTTTAAGTACTCAGTGGTCACAAGGGGTTAGGGAGGGTTATGTAACTACATTAATGCATATTATAGAACATTTTCATCATCACAGAAAATTATATTAGGAAATTCTGGTCTAGAAAGAGAAACAACCATAAGAGCAAACAATAAAAGTATACCCTTATGAATGTCATCCTAGGGATATTTTTAAAGTGTCAGCCAAGATAATGCATTCCCAAACATTTTACTCTGTGGTCTCTGACTAAAAGCAGTTGGCTAGTACTGACTAAAAGCAGTTGGCTAGTACTGACTAAAAGTATTCCTACATCCTAAAGCAGCACAATGATCTATCCTTTCACGTTAATATGCACACTCGAAGGATGATTACCTACCTTAAAAAAATCTTGGGGTAAAGCCAGAAATTAAAAGAAGTGGAGATAATCTCTTCCATAAGGTCTAGTTTGCTTCATCTAGATGTGTATGACATCCATGTAAACAGGATCAACAAATCATGATATCAAATTTGACTCTGATTACTCAAAAGTTCTATGCATGGGGTAATATGGTTAATAACTGAGTGACTTGATGAGAATTTTTTTAAAGTTTTCATAGTAGTTAGAAAATGGACATTGGAGCAAACTGCGTCTAAATTTCAATCCAACTTTGACCATTTATTAGATGTACTGTTTCTCCTTTATAACAAGACTGCACAATTCATCTTCCTCTTCTTGAATCTATCACATCAGTTCTGGGGTAGCTGTCAAACTCAAATGCTTATACAAGTGAAGGAGATGACAAATGAATAAAGTGAGGCCCATATAATATAATCAGAAGTGCAGATGAGATCATGATAACTAGTAACTGACAATGGGATACAACGCTGGGGCACTGGCTTGGGATCTGGAGCAATCTGGAGAAAGCATGCTCTTTGCAAAGAACAGTCATCAGGTATTGTACATCTAGCAAATGATTACTTTGTAGGGAAGCAATCTGTATTGTAAACTTCTGACGTTTTTTTAAAAGAAACTTCATATATGATTTTTCACACAAATCTTCTAATTTTTTATGTTGGCAACTATTTCAATATTTTAAATGATCTGCCCAAGAAAGCATTGTAAAGACCAATGAAAATGTGATTCTAAGTGAGATTGAGATCTCAACCTTTCAACATACAAGTTCATGTCTAGAATTTCACATAATTCTTTACTAGAACAGCCTTGTTGGTTTGGAGGTTAATTTTTGCTCAAAGCAAAGAAAAAACTAAATCAAATAATGAATCAATTTAAGATCTCCTTGTAAATTACAGCAAATTTCCAATCTAGAAAATTTTAATGTCACTTAGAGTAGGGCTGGTGATGTTAAGGTAAACACGTGCAAAATCTGCCTGGACATTCTCTTGAAAAAGAAAGGAATAAAGAAAAAAGCCACTGATGGAATGCTCTAGAAAGGAGCATCCTTTATGGCAGTGCTATTTATGCAGTGTGTACAGCAGCTGCAGAGGGCCTTCCTGATCTCCAATGTCAATGCCAGTTCATTATCAAAGACACATTCTATAGCAAGACTAATAGTGTTCTATCATAAATAATGACATATGATAAATCCTATGTACAAATACCTCTTATATAGACAAATGTATTTCTTTTCTCTATTAAAGATATTTAATGCTTAGATTTAAGGATGTTCAATAAGCATATGAATTATATTAATCTGGCATTTAATAAACATGTCTAACCTTTTCAGGAAATGTAAAGGACTTGAATTAAATGATTTGATTAAAATTGTGAAACCAAATGATGTTTTAAAATTTTAAATTCCAAAGGCAAAATCATGGTATTTTCTCAATTGCTTATCACATGGAGTATTGTAGTGTTTGAAAATATAAAGAACATCATATTTTAACTGCTATTTAACATTTTAGCCATGATTTATTTTCCTATGGCTTAGATATATAATTAATGCAGCATTTCAAGCTTAAAAAATTCTATTTCTATTTTCTATTGCTATTACTTGTCTCCTATTGTTAATATTTATCATTTTTATAGTTATGATTTCCTTAATAAAAAGGACCATATTTTGTTGATGCCACAGCTCTTTCCCCCCTCAGGAAATACAAAAGTGAGAGGTTAAAATGATTTAATTTTCTCAGAATCCCAGGAAAGATAACTTTATATGTTTTTATGATTCTAGCAGGGAGGTGTTATAGGGGAAAAGATAACTGAAATATTTTGAGTGCTAACTTTGTATGCATATTATGCACAAGACTTTATACACTGACTCTCACCCATTGAATTCTAATGAGAAACTTTCCTCACATCCCTTAGACATGCTAGAGTAGCAACGGGGCAGAAATATGCTGGTTTAATGATGAGTATGTGATAGTCACAAGTTAGATTTGTTCAGTAATCTAACAAGGAAAGTGAGAGAAGAGTGTGAAAGAAAGAGAAAGAGAGAAGGAGAGGAGTTCCCTGAGCTAATTTTCTAGCCATCAGTCATCTTATTGTTCCCTCTAAAAGAGATTGAAAGAGAGAGAGTGAGAGTTGTAATAATAAATATAAAGTAGGTTTAGCCAAGGGAAATTACACTTGGAAGGTCAAGGGGAGAATCAGAGGAATGGTGAGGGGGGAAGAGTGAACAGAAAGGCCCAAGGTCAGGATTATTGAGGGGAGAAAGAACTTCATTATGTTGGTAACTGCAGGTAATATGTTACATGGCACATAAAAATATTACAATTTAAGTTTGATTTATATTTTAATTTTAATTTCACATTCTAAATAATTATAAGTCTTAAAGGTTGTATGTGTACACCTAAATTTAAGACGTAGTATCACTAAAACACCATAGCAATGTACTTTCAGGGAAAATTTTTTTATTTTTTTATTTTTGTAATTTAGATATAGGCTAAATTGATATGAAGAAACACAGAATCACCATTACTAGACTAGTTTACTATGTATCTTCACCACCTAGCATTCCAGGTGAGTACATATGAGGAAACTCTATCTGCCAGAGTCACCTTTATTCTCCACATTGATCACCTAGAGCACAGGAAACTTATTTGGACAGAAGCTCAAAGAATTTTCTGTGAGTTTGCTTATCTTGCTCATCAAATGTTTAACACTAAGCCTCCTATTAGCAAGATTACCCTGGCAGAATTCCCATTAAATAATAAATAAAAATAAAATAAAATATTGCCAAAAAGGTGGGGACTTAGCGGTGCTCATTGGTTGACAGGATATGTAGAGGGTTTTTTTAAAGAGCAACTGTCTTCACACAAAGATACAATTTGAAAAAAAAAAAAAAAGTCCCTACACTCACACACCAAAAAAAAGAAAAAAGAAAAAGAAAAAGAAACCTCAAAAATTGAAGAGTAATTGTTTAGTTAAGGCCTAGTTCAAATTATGCAGCTATCATCTTTCTCCTTTGTTATCCTTTATAATTCCTAGACTGCTATAATTTTCTCAAAGCTTGGGAACCACCAAGCATTTAGCTCCAGTTTCATATTAGTTAAAACAAAACAATGAATAAACAAAAAGCCAAATTTCTCCTTATAAATTTTGTATTGTTCCCTTGCAAAAGCAAAATTAATAACTGAAGTCCAATGCAGCAGGTGAAATCATAAGCCACTTTTATATGGTGAAGAAAACAGTATGAAGTATATATTTTTCTACTTTCTTTTTTTTGTATGTATTTATCCATTCTGCTTTTAGGTCAACTGGATTAGTTAATTCACTTCTCCGTTGGATGGAGCATGATCCTTTTGTGATCTTTTCCTTCCTCACACAGGAAAAACAAGATGATTTCAAGTCCATGCTAAATGATGAACAATTTTCAGAAATCGCCACTTACATTAACAGATTTATATTTCATATTTGCCAACATACCACACATGCATTTCAAAATGTAATTGGTATTCCTGTCATGTACTATTATCTGAGATTGATGGAGAATTCATACTCATATTTTAGATGTTGTCTCTTTCTATCCGAATGTCCAAATCTAATATCTCTATCATCTTTTATAAGGCTCATATTTATATCCACTGTGTATTCAGTACGTTTAAATGAAATGACTATTTCAGATAAATTAGCAGTACTTCTATTTTAAAAAATCCACAGACTAGTGCACATACAGCTTCTGAATATCATAAATACACTTCTGCAAATAATACTTTAATAATTTTGCTCAACTGAGACTCCATGGATCAAGTTAATCAAAAAGAAAAATCAATACTTAAGATAGGAAAAATATATAATGACCAGGCAACATTTATTTAATATTGATATATTTGGATTCATTTGACAGTTCTAAGGTATGGATCAGTCCATGAGAAATCAAAAATAATTTTAATCATACAAGTGTATTTAGTGAACATGAATTATGTTACAGGCACTGTGCTAAGTACTAATGATATAATGATTATAAACAGCATTCTGTCTTAAAAAAGGATGACCCTATATAACCATATATGATTCTAAAATGTATTAGGAAAGATTCATGAATACTTAGGAAGCATTTTATGCTTTCAAATAATTAGAGGAGCAGTTGGTGGTATTTCCTCCATGTTCAACCTCAGTGGATCTGTCTCTTACAATGAATATTTTCGAAGACACTCTTAAATTTTCCTAAATTTAGTATGACCAAACACTGATTGAATAAACTTCAATATTTTATTCCGCCCTTCCATCAAAGGCCTCCATAGATGACATGTAACTTTTTTTTTCATGTTCTGTTTGAAATTACCACTTCTTAAGATCAATCAGTTCCTGGGTGTGAGGTTTACTCTCTTTCTTTTTGACATCACTCCAGCATCTTGGCTTTCTATTTGCCTTGGAAATTCAGCAAATTCTGCTGAATTTAGTGAGTTTTGTTTTTTTGTTGTTGTTTTTTTTTTACTTTAGTGCCTTGCCAGTCCTTAGCAGATAGATCCTAGATACTTAGTTTAGTGAATAACTTGTATCCTCAACTTATTGTTAATAAATTGTTGTCCAGCAATGATTGTCTCTTCTCTGAATGTGAAAAGAACTTGAATAAGTCCTATATAATATATTACCTAATTTCATATTGCTTTCAGATCTTTCTGTTTGTGCATATTATCGCCCTAGTTTTTTCATAATGTTTAAAGGTTAGCAATTCTGGTTTGTAGTTTGTGTAATCTCTTTGGAGTTCATGCTGTGTTAGTCAGCTTTTTGTCACTGTGACCATAATACCCAACAAGAACAAAGTAGAGGAGGAAAAGTTTATTTTGGCTTATGTTATCAGTGGTCTCAGTCGATGATCAGCCAACACCATTGCTCTGGGTCTGAGTTGAAGTAGAACTTCAATTCAGTTGAAGTAGAAAGATGTGGTGGAGGAAAGCTGCTCAGCTCATGCCTACTAGGAAGCAGAGAGAGAGAAAAAGACAGCGGGGGGGGGGGGAGAAAGAGAGAGAGAAGCCAAGGACAGATATAGTCCAATGGCACAACCCCAGCAATCTATTTCCTCCAATCATGCCACAGATGCTTATGGTTTCTACCCAGTAGTACACTGAAATTATTAATTCATCAAATGGATTAATCCACCGATGAGGTCACAACTTAATAATCCAATTAGCTCATCTCTGAACATTGTAGCAATTATCTAACACAGAAGCTATTCAGGGCATATATAAGATCCAAAACATAGTAGGTATATAGTAAGTGTTCAATAAACATATTTACTGCTTGACCAAGCTTGAAGTCATGGAAAAGTTTAAATGAAAGAATAGTAGTTTTCCAGAATGGTTATAGCAGCAACAAGATATTTTAGTTCAAACACTATATCTATTTTTCACTAACTTGGAAAATTTCTTAACCACTTTAAGCCTCACATTTTTATTTGTAACATTAGAAATAGCATTCATTACACAGATGGTATGAGTTGTATTATGTAATACATATAAAATACCTACTGTGGGAAGTGATATATAGTAGGCTCAATAACTTGTAATTGTCCATTAAATACATGTCTTTTTCATTCACTATTTACTGTATGCCCCCTATATTTCAGGTACTTTGCACATCATATTTTACATGTTTGAAATGTTAGACAGTAGCACCTTCAAAGAGAGACAAAAGGAATTGGCATATTGAACAAGGAAAATATTAAGCAATATAGAAACAACTTTTAAGCACACAGAGAATATTAACCTCCCTTTCTTTAGATCATAACTGGAAGGGAAGCAGATTAACCACAGTATATAGACCACGACACCTATGAAAAGAAATGCCGACAGTATAATCAAGCTGTAAAGTGCCATTCTCTAGAAACTATTATAAACTGAATATAATCTATCCATCTACAACAGATATAGATGAATCTTGATCTAAAGGTAGTAGCCTAGCTAAAGTGGCCTCCTGGAGAAAATTTCAAACACACAAATCTCATAAGGCCTTTATTCCAACAAAGGAGACATGATTTTTCATAAACATAATTTTTTCTCCAAACCTTGTGTCATCTGTGGATTAATACACATGTGGTACATGTTTGCCTAATTTGTGGGATTTGTTTTTCTCTCATGCTCTTGAGACCAAAAGTTTATCAACTTTTCATTATCATTTTCATTACATGATAAGAAATTAACTAGGTAGCTGAAAGTTATCAATAAAATATTCAAAGCCTTAAAGTAGAGCAATTACCAAATATGAGACTTATATCAAGCCAACTGAAATAACCAGTTCCAGACTCAGGTCTTTTTGATGACCTGTTCGCCCCAAAAGTTTTGCAATGGTGGTAGCCAATAGCTCTGGTCTTCATTATGATTGTCTCAGCTTACTGCCCTAAAGAGATGAGGGATCCAAGAGGTGCTAATCCATGAAGCAAAAATTCCCAGTGATTTACACCAGAACTAAAGGAGTAGCTTTTTTTTCTCCCTCCTACTATATTCTCTGTAAGTAATTTCTTTGATAAAGTACAGCCCGTGTGTAGACAGGGAACTATGCTAACAGACACAAGGGCAACGTTACAAACGTTTTCTTAATATGGTTTGAATAATATGAGCTAAAGTAAAATAACTGTACTTCATTCATTTGTGAAAAGATCAATATTTAAAATGATGCCATGGGAGAAAAATGGATAAATGATATAGCCATAATTGCTTACTCAAACATAATCATTAGCCATTTCAATATGGAGTATGACACCAATAAGAAAATCTATAGTTCACATCTATGGAATTTTACATTTAAACAAAGCCTGATTGCAAAGAAAAAATGAGAAATTTAGTTTGGTCACTTCCTAGAAGGGTCAACATTTCAGGAAATATTTAAGTATGCCTTTATAACCTCGTATGGAGAGTGCTGACCAGTATGCCTTCCCTAACTTCCATTCACTCACTACCAAAAATGAAATTTAGTCTCCTTTGTCTAGCTACAGGGCATCTACACCCAAAATCCAGTACAGTGTACCTGGCTTTGAGGAAAAAGAAAACATGCTCAAATGTCACTCTTCCTATCTTGATCTTCTTTCTTTTTGTTGTTAGTGGAAACAGTGTAACAGCATTTACAAGGTTCCTCACAGCATGCAGCTGTTCCTAAGTAGCAGGGCACCAAGTTTTCCTGTTTTCTGTACAACAGTGCAACCTAGTGGATGAAGCAAACAGCCCTCAGCTCTAGGGCCAGTGAAGACTGGCACTGAGAGTTCCTCAATAAATTTTGTGACTTGAAAGACCATTTCAAACTTGCCTGATGCATTTTATTTCTTAGCGGGGCATAAAGAGATAAAACGAATTCCAATAAATTTTATGTTAAGATGGTAATATGGATGAACCCATGAATTATCTTGAAAAAAATAATATGTTTTTAAAACTTGATAACTGAATAATTGAGTGAATGTTTTGAATCTGCATTTAGATTCTATTCATATATCCTTAGATAAAATTTATGATTACCATTGCCTGTTGTGGTCCCTTACTGTGTGTTTGTGCATGTGTGTGTTTGTGTGTGTGTGTACAGTATATTGTCTCCAAAACAGACTGTAGGAATATAAACAGATAGAAATTACATATGTATCTATGCATATATAGGCATTTGTATTATACATATACAAACAATAATATAATTTGCTCATTAAGTGGCAATTTAAAATAGAAAGCTTATTTTAGTGCTTACATATATTAAGTTCAATATCCTTGAATAGTAAGTCAAGGTCTTCATGCAGCTTACTTAAATTCTTTTGAAACCACTCAGTATTCCATTTCAGACTAATTCTTAAAAGCTAAATACTTAATAGTTCCTCTTTTGTGCTGAATTGCTTGCTTTTACTGCTTCTCTTAAACCATTAAACAAGCTCATTTTATCACAAGGTTGTGTTAATCCACTAAGTTTTAAGCAGGTTTTAAAACACATATTTAAAATGAAAACATGTAAATGTGGAAGCCAAATAGTGAAAGGGAAAATGACCTCCAGAGAAGCCATGCATGCATAAAAACTTAGCATTTTCCTTTGTAAGAACATGGTGGAGGAGACATCATTCACTCGTCTTGTTTATAGGATATGCTATGGTAAGAATTAAATGTAATTTAGTGAGACAATAAAATCTTCTCAACTACTGTGCTGTTGTGTTTGGGATGGATTTGGGGATGATTAAATGTGTAAATCACACAGATCTGAAACATTTTTTTCTCCTTTCTTGCTTTCCCTTTTTTTCAGCACCTCCTTAGCTGGCATCCTGATGGTGCACGCACTGTGAACAGAGAAGGCCTATAGGTCAGACCTGAAATTATAGCTAAACCTCAACTCTTGAGGTACACAGGCTGTTTATATCGATGAAAATTTATGATCTCTATACCCTAAATCCCCGGCCTCTCTTTTACATTGACTTCTTTACTATTTGCTGCTTTATTTTATGGTGATCCCTTGCCCTCTATAAATATATCACAGTTACTTAACCCCACATCCCACCCCCCAGACTTCAGGACTTCAGAAAGGATCTATTTGTTACTTACTCTGCTACTGGGTGTTTCATAATCCTTCACATTAGCAGCTATTATTTTATAGCAGTGAACATTTTCAAATTTTCATCATCTCTTAACTGTTAGCCTTGTAACTGCTTAATAACACCAGTCTTAGAACTGTTTAGAGATTATGCTGAAGTAGAAATTTTTTCTTTAAGCTCACACTATGATTGAAGTATTTTCTATTAAATATTTATCTGCAGAAAAATGAATACATTTAACTGTAAAAAATTACATTTAGCCAAACTTAATTGCCTTGTGTTGCTTTAAATACATAAAACTTATAAAAACCTGACTTAATCTTAACAACATGCCAAGGAGTAATTAAAGTTTTCCATGGGTTAAATTCTAATAATTATCTTGTTTTGACTGAACTCCCTATTTTAGTCTCCCAAAATAAAGCTGGAAAATAATAAGGGATTATAGATTTGCAAAAGCTATTGTCTGATATTAAAATTGTTAAGAAAATATGAGTTGGTATTATGCAAATTCTGACCTAATCCCAGCAGCATTCTGGTAGGTAATTGTATTTTTTTCTTTAAAGGAGGACAGACCCTACAATAATTATGCCTTGTTAGTGTCCACATTGCTACATTTTTGATTTATGTATTTTTCTGGGAGTTGACAGATAAGCAAGAAAAATTGACATATTATAAACTAATAAAAATAAATAATATCAGAATCTGCCTAGCAGCAGTCTACATTGGGAGGCTAAATCAATGCATTAATCACACAAATTTTTGAGCAAAACATAGTTTGTACCAAAATTTTCTAAATGGCATTTATCAAACAGAACAAAATATTAAAATTGCATGTGCTTGCGTGTCCGTATGTCTGTGATTGTTTAAGTTCTAAGGTAAATCACTATACATAGTACATAAAAGCCATTTTGTCTTATTTCCTCTGATTTTCATAGGAAGTCAAGATATTTGCAATCTCTCCCCACAGATGGCAATATGTAGCATTCCAGTGAGACTTAACATTTCTATTTTTTCTCCAAAGAAAATTCCTTAATGGAAAGTTTGATTATTCCACTTCTTTCAGCATTTTTGTTAATATTTTTTTGACTTGCAATGCTGCCACTTAAATACTTTATATTATTTTCTATAAAACACTAATTAAAATACAAACTCAAGTATCAATTTCTTTAAAAAAGGAAAATTTTCAAGATCCAGCAATGGCTAGTGTTAAGATTCATGCTCTACTACTACACCAGCTGTACAAATTGACAGAGGAAATGTGACATCCTTGAGCCTAGGATTTGGCTAAAATAATACATTTGACACTGTGCATAACATGAATGGCAAAAGCTTATGAATTGTGGATGTTGTTTTTCAAGTTTGTGCAGTTTTTAACCTCACATTTTCTTGGTATAACCATACTTTCCTTTAAATATAACCCACAGTGCAAACATTTATTTTAGGAGTGATCAATCTAATAGCAATGATTGATTGTTGCAGTTTCTCTGTTAGTCTAAGTAAAACTAAGCATTTGTTTTGACATTAAAATTCCAATGTTTTTCTACTACTTGGGTTAGCTGAATATTATTAAAAATAGAAAATCAATTTTTAAAAATGCAGTGAAAGAAAGAAATTTTATATGGATATGACCAAAATAATCCCAGAAAGCAATATTCCTTTCACACAATGGAAAAGTTTCAGGTTTTTCTTGTTGTTGTTGTTGGGTATTTTTTTTTTTTGGTGGTGCTGGGGATTGAACCCAGGGCCTGTGCGTCCTAGAAAATCTCTCTACCAACTGAGCTATATCCCCAGTGCCCCCAAATTTGTAATACTTTGGTCATCAATTTAGAAAATGAATCTTCTTAAACATATAGAAATCCCAAAATATAGTTAACCCATCCTGTGGTTAACAGATTCAGTAAGTCTAATTGATGATGGCCTATGAATTCTTCTCCTTTTAACAATTTTATGCAGCCATGCTTGACACAATAGTTCAGTATCTACCTATTATATTTTGGATATTAGGTGTTCCTCAAAAGCTCCTGAGTTCCCACAAGAATGAATATTCAGAGGTGAAATGACTGAATTATCAGAGTTGTAACCTTATCAGTCTATCCTAGTTTAAATGGATTAACTGGGTGGTAACAGTAGGTAGGTGGGGCCTAGCTGTAGGGTCACTGATGTGTGCTCTGGAAGGGTTCTTCTTCCCCCCCCCTTACCCACCTGCTCTGCTTCCTGGCATTGTTCCTCTGCTGCCCTTGGGCCATGGTGTTTTTCCTCACCTTGAACCCAGAGCAATGGAGTCAACCAACCAAGGACTAAACCTCTGAAACTGTGAGCCAAAATAAGTTTTTGCTCCTCTAGGTTGTTCTTGTCAGATATTTCAGTCACAGTGATGAAAAGCTGGCTAACACACAAGCAACTCACATTAGACCGCAATAGATGTCTTCTATACTCCTATAAATACCTAATTTGGGTGCATATACATAATCAGAAGTCCTCAAAACGTTAATTTTTCTTGCACTTTGCTCCTCCCACTTGGGCGTAAAATCTTTTCTGCCATATATAGTTAAGAAACAGTTTAAAAATCAGCCAAACAAGACTGACCGTGAAAGTACAAGTTACGATAAAAATTCTATGCTAAAAATAATATGTTAATTAGCTCCAGAAAAATAGTAAACAGATCCAAAGAACTTAAGAGGAACTTCAGGAGTGGCCTACTACTCATCTCCTATCTTGAGAATATAGACCTAAAGATTGTGTTATGCCTCATAAAAGGCCTGACCAAGAAACTTATCAAGAACTTTTACAGTGTGCCAGTGTTGCAAAAACCAACTCCAGAAAATACAGATGAGGAAAATCAAAATACTTACTACACACACATACATGCATATATATGTATATGCACATAATATATTTATGCAGATATAAACATGTTAGGTTACACATTTGTTTTTATTAACATGGAATATATATGGAATATTCATATATAATACATATGATAGATCTATAATTTATGTACACATTCACTAGTAGACAATGTCTGAACCCAAGAATATTATTCTAGCTTTGATGGAGATAAAAGGGATGGCCTCCTTCAGGCACATTGTTTAACAATCTTGGAACATCCTTCACCGATAGAAAAAGAGAGAAAGAATATTGAGATTATGGATTTCAAAGTATATATGTTTATGTGATCATGTGTGTAATGACGTGAAAATGTAAACACAGATACTAAGCTTTGGGTAATAATTTGTATATATATATTCACCACCTTTTCTGAGCACTGGCTTCACATTGTTTTATAGTCCATGTAATATTCAAGCATGTTTTAATATCCCCATTTTATAGGAGACAACCACTGATATCAAGAAATTAAATGTCTGCCGGGCGCGGTGGCGCAAGCCTGTAATCCCAGCACTTAGGGAGGCCGAGACAGGAGAATCGCGAGTTCAAAGCCAGCCTCAGCAATGGCGAGGTGCTAAGCAACTCAGTGAGACCCTGTCTCTACATAAAACACAAAAAAATAGGGCTGAGGATGTGTCTCAGTGGTCGAGTGCCCCTGAGTTCAATCTCCAGTACCAAAAAAAAAAAAAAAAAAAGAAAGAAAAAAAAGAAATTAAACATCTCCCAACCTCAGTCTGTAAACTTAATTAGTATATCAATTATGGTTCTTTGGATGGAAAGCACTAAATATTACTTGTGACTAAATTAAGCAAAAGGTGACTTTAAGTAGGAAGTTAAGTATTCACATTAATTCACTAAAACTTGAAGCATTAGAAAGAAGAGAAAGACTTAGAAGTAGAAATTCTCACAGTGGTCTCATGCACAGAATAGTAGAGACCATGTGCCACTGCTTGGAAAGTCAAACTCCAAACATTTTTCGTCTTTCAAACTCTAATCAGGTTTTAAGCTCCAGGAAGGGAGTATCTAGTTTGTCTTTTATGACTGTACCCCTAATTATTGACCTACCACAATATACCAAAATAGGAAGAGGTAGTTCCAACAGGAGAGTAAATAGCACAAGGGCAGCCAAAAAAAAAGAAAAGAAAAAAAAAATGAAAACAATAACCAAAGAAACAAAAAGACCAAGAAAATAAATGTAGTCATGATAAAGACTTGGTCCTAGGATGGCATCTTGAGATGATAATACCTTTAGGAGGTAGGATTAGTGGAAGAAAATTAGGTCATTGAAGTGATCCCTTAAAAGAATATTGGGACCCTGGCCTCTTCCTCTTTACCTTTGTTTCCTGGTCAACTTGTAATGAACAGATCTCCTCTGCTACACCTGTCATAATATGACAAGTACTGACACAGGCCCAGAGAAACATGGCTAGATGATCATGGCCTGAAACCTCTGAAACCATGAGCCAAAATAAACCTTTCCTCTTTTAAGTTGTTTATCTTAAGCATTTTTTCACAGTAATGGGAAGCTGACTAAAACATGTGCCTCTGAATGGTAATTCACAAACAAAAAAGCATAGATCTCAGACTTGAAAATTCATTCCTCTACCTGAACTCAGAAGCCTGGCCATTTAAACATTTGGTAAATATTATATATATATATAAAATAGAAGGTGTCCAGGTGGTTCTCTGTGCTGGACATCTCCTCATGGCCTCTCTTGATTGACTTCCTACCATTTCAGAATTGCACACTAGTTCTCAAACTTATCTCATCATAATTACTTCACATCTTACTTAAGTTCTTTGAAGTCTCTATTTAAAATTTAGAACTTTTATCTTCTATTGAAATTTATTCCCCCTAATGAAGGAGTTGTATGAACCTTCTATATTCTGAATGAAGCTCCTAGAAAACAGAAAATGTCTTCTTTACATCTAAATGCATTCTTGGGTTTGGAACATTAGTACAAGATAAACTTTCTAGAAATATTCAAATTTTTTTGCTTAAATGAAGATTCATAGGAGAATCCACTATGTCATCTTTCCTGTGGTCAGATGCTCACGGTTGACTATGAAATTTTCTTAATATACTTGCTCAGTTTCCCCTAATGACACATTTTCTCTTCTTAGATATTTTTATGGAAAGAAAATAAATTTTTACTATATTTCATGATCAGTCTTGAATCTCTTCACTTAAAGGTGAATACAAGTACCACATAAGAAATTTCTAGCAATTACCCAAATAATGTAAACTACATCGAAAGGAGTTTTAATGAAAAAAAGACTATTGCACTGTAATTTGAAAAGTCACAAAACAGGTTTTAATAGACTCCCAGGAAAGGTTACATAGTCAAAGTAGTAATTTCAATTATATGCTGTTTACGCTTTGAAGTAGAACAAATAAAAAATCAATAAAATATAAAAGAGAGAGATATTTTCAGGTTTGTCTACTTTCAAAAGTTATTTTATAGCCGGGCGTGGTGGTGAACATCTGTAATCCCAGCACTTTGGGAGGCTGAGACAGGAGAATCACAAGTTCAAAGCCAGCCTCAGCAAAGGCGAGGCACTAAGCAACTCAGTGAGACTCCGTCTCTACGTAAAAGAGACAGGGCTAAGGATGTAGCTCAGTGGTCAAGTACCCCTGAGTTCAATCCCTGATAGCAAAAAAAGAGAAAAGCTATTTTATGAGTGCAATTAGATAAACTCTTTTATTATTTAAACAAATTGTAGGAAACGTGCAATTCAGTTTAAGAATTATTTGCCTGGAAGTCCAAATACCAAAATTCTTAACGTTGTAAAAAATCAACATAATATAACATAAAGCAGAGATTGTAATACAAAGAGATATGACTTTTGTTTCTATCGTTTTTTTTTTTTTTGCCTGTGTGAAGTTACTTATACTTTTTGAATTTTACTTCTACAAAAAGGATTCATGATATTGTCCACATAGGATGTGATTGTGAGAGCTAAGAAATAAAATTCAATGGAAAATATTAAAACAACACAGCTCAGCAGGGTAGCCACTACTCACATAAGGCTACTGAGCCCTTAAAATATGGCCAGTAGGAACTGAGATATACCAAAATTGTACACTTTACATCAGACTTCAAAAACAATGAGAAAAAAAATACTGTTAAATATCTCATTAATCAAGCATGTGTTGAAATGATGATATACCAGAACTACATTAGAACAATTTATTTCACTTATTTCTTTCTGGAATTTTTAATGTAACTGCTCAGGAATTTAAATGTGCAAACATAGTGCACACTATAGTTCTAATGGTCAACACTGATCTAAATAAATGCCTGGTAAATATTAATTGCTTAAAAAATAGTTTTATATCAATAATTATAGCAATTGTGCCAGATTTTGTTTTCTTTATTTCCAAGTCTTTGTGTTCTATGCACTTCTCTGAAGTTCACTGAAAAAACAAATGTGCTACAGAGAAACTTTGTTTTATTTAAGAAATTTGGAAACAAAGGAGCTTTATTTAGCAGATTTATCAGGATTTCAACAAAAAATTAAATTGTCTATTTTGATAATTTTCAGGGAATAAAGGAGGAAAAGAAAAATGGGAGAAAACAGCAAGATATGATGGAATCTACTAAAAGTTTAAATCAATGAGTTATTTGAAAATTATATAACACATTCACTTTTGGACTTATAAGAACAATCTGAGTCAAAACACTGGTCATCGCTGAAATAATGTGAAGTATAACAATACTTACAGAGTTGGGGTTTTTTTGCATGTCCTAAAATAAAAACAAAATGAAACAACAAGCTTCTTGAACATAAAAAAGGTAGGTAATATTGGATACAAACATGGGCAAGAATGAAGCTAAATTCAAGTTATGATTCTTGGTGGAATTCAGCCAAAATATGAAATACTCATCTGACTCTACTGTAGGTACACCATATGGTTCTTTGTATTTATTTTTTCCTACAAGACTGCTGGAACACCTTAGCTACATGCTTTTTACAGCCCTCTGGTGTTTACCCTGATGACATAGTAAGCTATACCCACTTTGTACCTTCCCTCTTAATAATAAATTAAGGCAAAAATTTGTATTCATTGTATCTTGTACCTGCTACTGATCTTAACACAAAACCATAGCAATTAGAGAGATTCAAAAAATAGTGTTAAATGGGTGTGCTAATTAGTGAATTCTAACCTAAAATAAACTTTCCATACTTAAATTTTCTACTTTAATTATAGGTAAGTGGGCCTGAAATTTTATAAATAACAAAATAATTCTAAGACACTCATGATTTATTAACATCAACCAAATACAAATTTTTTTAAGGAAACTATTTTATTTGATATAAGGATCAAGACTTGGCTATATAATTATATTATGAAGGTTTATTATGATTTATTTCTTTTTTCTTTTCCACTCCCTCACCTTTCAAAGAAGTTGACCTATGTATCATTTGGGTTGTTTGATCTTCCTATTTTAACTCTACTGAAATTTCCATTTCTAGTACATTCTTATATATATTGCCTAATCTTCAAAAGACATTTCATTATGTTATATTTTTGATGTGCACTATGCAAGCACAGTATTTGTACTGTAGTATTCATACTAAAATACATATTCACGTGACAGCCCATAATATCCTTGAAACAGCCATTACAGTCTGTCAAATAAATAATGCGCATTTTAAAGATGGTCTTTATGTGGGATGGCTCTCCTGCATTTTCATGAGGCAGGTTTTTCTTTTATTCTTTAAGAAAGAAAAGCACACAAAGGAAATGAACATGCTGAAAAATATGTTAAGGTAAAAGTGACACAAACCAGAAAATTCAAGCATCTCTTAGTTTCTTGCTCTTTCTACTGCTCTACCATTTTATCCCATAATAGTTTATGAAAAAGGATATGGAGATTACATCATCCTCTGTGATCTTCCATATGTGGACATTTGAAAATAATAATGTCTTATTTAGAGTATTTTTGTAATGTGAATCATATTTTGCATTTAAAGGTGATTACTCTTCAAAATCATATTTTACTTGACAACTGTAGCTATTAAAAGAAGTGACATCTCAATAGAGTTAGTAAGCTATATTGTTGTTATTTAAAATGGTAGATTCTTCTTTTTATTGTTTATAACAAGTAAAGATCTATGTATATTGATTTTTCATCAAAGTTACCTAAATTCACAGAAAAAATTGTTAAACTCTCTTTACTGCTTTGATGTATTATCAGTTGCTATAATGGCTACAAAAAAAAAAAAAACAAGAAAAATATATAATAACATTTCCTGATGCCTACTATTGTCCAAGTACCATAACACATGCTTTTAATATATTTTCCAATTTAATCCTCAAGATATCTCTGGAAGGTGGTTATAATTGTTATCAACATTTGAGGAAACAAAATAAATTATAGAAAGTACTAATAATGATAGTGTCTCCAAAATCCATGCTCAAAGAAAAAAAACTAATAATATAATGCTTATTTCAACATAGGTGGTGTTAATAATTGCTGATTTTTTATGTTATAAGGACATTACTTTCATACAGACATTTTTTAACATTCTATATTCAAAATACTCATTTCATTAAATGCTTTTACTTCATTGTATTGTGCTTTTTATATTTTATTTTGTCCTATATTTCATTTTTACTTTATGTTAAAATAATGTGACTTGAATAATAGTTCTGAGATAAGAATTTCTTAATGAAATCAGGATTTACTTATGTCTCTATGTGACTCTTACAAACCTTTTAGATTTATGAACTAGCTTTGTTCCTACCAGCCAACATCTTCTCCCAAATCAACACAAAAATTAATTAAAAGAATTGCCTATTAAATTATTGAGGTTTCACATTACCTTTTAAAAAAAATCACAGAATCATTTTTGGAACAAAATTTATTGCTTATCACATATAACCTTTATGAGAAATATACCACAGTGAAGTATGGTAGAGAACTCAAGTATCATGTCAGCTTTAAAAATGTTAAAAAGCTCAAAGATTTAGATTAAGTCAAGCAGCACTGTAGCTACAGTAAAGTATTGTAAACGGATACTACCTAAATTATTAGAGATCATATTCTTCATAATCTTCTTTGAAACATCTAAATAGTGGCCACTAACCACATATTTTGTATTTGTATTTAAACTGAAACTGGAAAACCCTAAATAAAATTTAAAGATCAGTTTAACCATCATATTAACTACATTTCATGCATTATAGAGCCATATATGGCTAATGACTACCATAGTGGACCTTGCAGATTATCAAACATTTCCAGTATCACAGGATGTTCTATTAGACAAGGTCATTGTGGTCAGTTAACAAAACAAATTATAATTCTTTTAGATTTCCATAAGTGAAAATTTTAAGACACTTTTGTGTTTGCTTTAAAATAGACCTATCATGTGAAAGGAACTAAACTTTATGCTCAAAATTTGCCAACTCACTTGTAAATTTGGTATATATCAGGCAATTCCACCACTCTAATTTATCTATAATCTTTGATAGGATAGAAAATGTTAAAGGGAAATTGGCAGACTATTTTTTCAACCTCAGATTGGCTACTGCCTTTGTCTATTGCTTACCTTCTCCATGAAACCATATAAATTACTTCATATTCATACATAAACACACAAAAGAAATAATCAGATTAAAGAATATCAGCAAAAAGATATTCACCAAACTGCCCCCCCTTTATAATGTTATTTTCCTCTTAAATTTATATTAGTATTTTTAAGATTGTAAGACTCTAACATTCATTCATAAGATCAGAAAACTCAGATAATGTCATTGCCTTATGCTAGTTCCAGTGTAGCAATGAGAGCTATTAATCATTTTCAAGAGATTGATAAGAACTCAAAAAACTTAATACCAAAAAAACAAACAACCCAATCAATAAATGGGCTAAGTTGCTGAATAGAAACCTCTCCGAAGAAGATACACAATCAATAAACATATATATGAAGAAATGTTCAACATCTCTAGCCATTAGAGAAATGCAAATCAAAACTACTCTCAGATTTCATCTCACCCCAGTCAGAATGGCAGCTATCCAAAATACCAGCAACAATAAGTGCTGGCAAGGATGTGGAGAAAAAGGTACACTTAAACATTGCTGGTGGGATTGTGAACTGGTGAAACCAATCTGGAAAGCAGTATGGAGATTCCTTAAAAAACCTGGAATGGAACCACTATTTGATCTACCTATTCCACTCGTTGTCCTATACCCTAAAGATTTAAAAACAGCATACTACAATGATGCAGCCACTTCAATGTTTATAGCAGCACAATTCACAATTGCAAAAATGTAGAAGCAACCCAGATGCCCTTCAATAGATGAATGGATAAAGAAACTGTGCTACATGTACACAATGGAATATTATTCAGCAATAAAAGAGAATAAAATTATGGCATTTGCAGGTAAATGGATGGAATCAGAGAACATTATGCTAAATGAAGTAAGCCAATCCCAAAAAACCAAATGCCGAATGTTCTCTGATTAGTGGATGCTGATACATAAGGGGTATGGGAATGGGGAACATAGGAGAAATGGACGAACCCTGAATGGGGTAGGGGGGCGGTGGGGGGAGGGAAAGGGCAATGGGTGTAGTAAAGATGGTTGAATGAGATGGTCATCACTACCCTAGGTGCATGTATGAAGACACAAATGGTGTGACTCTATCTGGTTTGCAACCAGAGAAATGGAAAAATTGAGCTCTATATATGTACTATGACTTGAAATGCATTTAAATAAATTAATTTAAAAATAAATAAATAAATAGACTGCAGATACAAAATGAATAAAACTCCCTGTCCAAAAAAAAAGAGCTTGAGATAGTAGTTTCAACAAATAAATGTAACATTAAGAACACTTTTATAAAAAAGTAATTTTGTAGGTTCCCTAGACAGTGAGTTACTTGAGGCAGCATAACATGCATTAATTCACTTGTGATCCATTCATCCATTCATTTATTTATTCCATCAAAAAAATTTTTGACTAAAGTGTACAAGCCACCCAATATTATAAAAAGCACAAATACAACAGTAAACAAGATGCCACGTCTTTATCTGAAGAACTTCACATTGAGTGAGAAAGTAGATATTAAACAGCTAAACAAAAGTACCATCAGATATTGATAAGTGCACAGTGACACAGTGGTTGGAGAAGGTGACATCAGAGAGAGTAATGAAATTATCTCTCACAGAAATGGGGAAATTTAAACAGAGATCAGCTGAAGAGAAAGGGTATATGGATGAACAAGTGAAAAGCCTGAGAGACAGAACAAAATCAGCTTCACAAATTAATACAAAGATGAGGTCAGTCATACAGCAGTGTAGGGGGAGAGGGGTTGACTGCCAAGAGATAATCTTCTCATTCAAAAAAAATGTAATGCCTAAAACAGTGCAAATGAAAGAATTAAACACCCAGAGTGTGCATACAAAGTTGTGATATAGTAAAAATGTCTAAGATCCATTTAAAAATCAAAAACATTTTTATTCTAAAATAAAGTGTGTATGTTGAAAATTAAATTAGGATAATTTTAAGATGTTTTATTATCTGATAAGCTAATTGGGAAGAGAGGTATATTTGCAATATATTTAAAACAACCTTTGAAATATAAGAACTATGACAGTTTTACGTACAAAGAGATCTCTGAAAATCTACTCCTTACCTTAACCAACTCCCATTTTTCTCTCTACATGTAATTGGAAATTGCTGCTTAGGAAATATTAGTCCTGTAAGCAACAGGTTTCACAATACCAGACAAAGGGTAAATGGCAGCCCTGTCCTTTTCCTCCCTTCGAGACAGGATGTAAACATTAGCAGGGTAACACTGATGATAGAGGAAATGAACATCCCCATAAAACTAGAGCACATATCCTGTTTTATGATGTGCTTCATTGTTATTCAGGATTATTATTTTAATGAAAGAAAAAATACATATTCTAATAATAGTTTAGAAAGGTTTGATACATATCATTAATGGATTTCCTATATAGATCTTTCTCATCTTCATGAATAAATGAAAATACTAGAGTTGACTTGATGAAACGTATAAACATTCTAGTTCACTCCACTTAAGACCTATAGTTACCTTGTTTAAGCCATTGGTTCATAATCTCCTCCCAATATCAAAGTCATGTACAACATACATGATCTCTCATCTTTTTTTCTGGTCCAGTGGTAAAAGTATCAAGCAAGTATCCATACTAATGCGATATGTAGATGGAAAGATATTATATGCAATCCAAAGACATATAACAAGTGAAGTTCTCGTGTACTTGACCTTTAATTAAAAATTTTACAAAATTAATATAAATTCAGTGTGGTACATACATAGAATTAGGCCATGGAGTTGGATTATATAAACATGCAAATTATGACTTTATTTTCAATCCAAAGCTTTCACGTGTTAGGAAAATCATGTACACCAATTTTTTAAAAATATTGTCTAAATCTATTTCCTTATATAATTTTGAGATGTACAAAGCCAGAAGACAATCAAATTAATATAAACACATTGTAAAATTTTAAACAGAATTTATTATATCTAGATATTTGATTCAACAGCTACTAAAATTCAAAATTCAAAGCTTCAGCTTGAGAGAATATGGATGTGGTCATATATTTACTATAAATAAGTTCTTTTTTGTAAAATTTGTTGTCATATAATTATATTAAGTTGCTTCTGAATAGAAAGCACCATGACTCCATGCAAATAAGAAACAGGATTTGAGATTCTTGTGAAGAGAATGCTCCCTTAAGTAACATTGAAATTCTGGGCATCTAGTTATGTCATGAGAATATATTTTGCAATCCTTTGTCTGACTTCTGTTATGTTTGCAGCAGCCCAAGAAGAGTTAACCAATAAATTAATATAATAGAATTATGTCTAGTCAGAGCTTAGTTCTGCACATTGGAGACTGGCCTCATTTTTCTCAGTATGGATTTTAATTCAAAAAAGTGATGCATTGTTTTGGTACTAGAACTTTATTTTCTAGACAGAAGAAAAGGATAATAGTTCTTTATTTAACTACTATAATTGATTTTAAATTAATAGCGACTATTTCTCAAGCATCTCCAAGAGATAAACATGGTAAGCTACTAATAATCAATTTGATAATAAATAAAAAGTCTTGGTATTAAATTAACCTATAACATCATTTAAATGATATAATAAAATAAGCCCTCAAATTAGTTTATCTATCATACATGACTAATATGTTTCCAATTCTGTAGTTAATTATTTACATGTATAATATATAAGATTTTAATGACCAATATCATATTGTATTAGGATAAATAGTATATACTGATGAGTAGACAAATGATATATTCTAGAGGATTAAATATTTACACTTCAACAAATACGGCCACTAGATTTGGATTCTGGAAGATAGTTCCAACATATACCTTCAAGACACATTTATCTCTGGAAATAACTTGAACTAAAATCAGAAATCCTGGGTTTTAATTTTTGGATCTGCCACCATGTACTCTGTGAGCTTGAGGAATTAAGTTCAATTCAATTCAATATCACTTCATTAAATATTTATGGAGCAACCTCCTTTGTGCAAGGATGGGAAGACAGAATCCTATTTGAAGGCAGAAGGGAGGAATCCAGTAGAGAACAAAAGATTAAAGATGCTAGCAAGGAGAATAATTGATGTAATAAGAGTCTGAGACAGGGAAGATAAGATAAAGAGCACAAATCTAGGGGTTAGTCACAGTAAAGAAAAGGAGCAGTTCCTTCTAAGAGATAAGAACTGAAACGAAATGTAAACTAAAGATAAAGAGATTTCCAGGGACTGGAGAAGGCATAGTAAGGAATTTCATAGGAGATAGTTTTTTTTCCCCTTAGGAAAGAAAGTAATGAGTCATGTGCTGGGGCCCAAAGCCATTAGGAATGTTGAGAGAATACACAAGGTTGAAGATGGTGCCAGTGAAGAATGCAGCAAAGAGGAAAAGAGGCACCCAAAACTGCCAAGAAACACAAAGGCTTGAACATCCATTAAACAATGTGATTTTGCTTTGTTTTTAACTAGTATTGTTCCTGGGATTCTCCATGACAACTAAAATCAAAAGCAATGTAGAAATCATGAAGCAAGCAAAACATTTCCTATTCTTTATAATGGAAGACAAAAAATGAGAAAAGACCAAAATTGGATAGTGATTTTTATTTGAGTAGTGAGTTGTAGATAATTTTGTTAGTAGTAAAGTTACCAAAATGATAAATTTTGATATTTCACCTAAGGAGAAAAGTGGACTCTGAACTGGGAAACTAGCCAGTTTCCATGAAATGAAAATGATTATCAAAATATGTCTCATGGTAAAAAAAATAAAGTAATGAATAAGATTCAATTAACAGGAAAGTTAAATACCTGAAGTTTGATCAAAATGGAATTTCAAAATTAAAAGAAATCTTATTAATGGAACTATTTTGTTCAAAACATTCTCACACCTAATATCAGAATCAGCTCTTCATCTTCATGACAGCATCAATTCCTAGACCCTTTCATGGGCCCAGGGAGTCAGAATTACAAAAGTTGGAACTAAACATTTTTGTGGTTAAAAATGATCCTAGAAATTCAGATACATAATCAGGTTGGACATTACTGGCCTAGATGAATTCCAGGTCTATAATTCTTCAGATTTATAATTTGAAAAAATAAAACCCTGCATCCCACAGTATCCAAGTCAATAGGAACCTCAACTGGTAAAGAAACCCTTTGTAGGACATTCTGGAATTGAGATCTGAGCTAGGCAGGACCAGAGAGTTAAAAAAAAAAAAAAAAATCTCATTGGTGATTCAATTTCCCCTTTCCATACAGCTTTCCTTGAACCTACCACCATCCTTTAAATTTATTTACTAAATTAACATTTAAGATTTTTTGTTTGTTTTTGCAATTTTTAAAAAGCACCTGTATCAACCTCAAGGTAATTCAGTGCTCTTTTGGGGCATTTATTAATGGGAATTCAGCTGTGACTAAGTGAAGCCTCAAGCAAAATAGTTTGTCTTTTGGAAGTTGTTGGAATCAAATAGGCCAAGCATTCATTCCAGTTCCTACATAAGTATCTTTTCATGTTTTGTTCTGGTTTTTATCACTTTTGTTAGATGAATGTATTTGGCTGTGACAAAATATGATTTCTGGAAGCTTCTGGATTTATGTATTATAGATCTGTAATATGCAAAATATAATGAAAGCATTATATTTTAATTACCATTCCAAGTGGAAAACATCTTCCCAAGTTTAACCATCTTTTCCTTCACTGTGGTCAAGGAGACATACAAAAGGACGGCTAGGCCTCACATTCTGAATGAAGCCAACAGGTACAGGAAGCTACAGGTACTGGGCAGCAACCCATAATGGGCCTTTTCAAGAGCTAATTCATACAATTGTATAACACAATGAAAAAAGAACACAGTTTGGTTGAAGAACTGCTTATGTGATGCTTATGTTTTCCAGCTTGTTATTTAATTCTGTGCAATCATATGGCCTGTTATTAATTATAACAAAGGAATTAATAAATGTATTTGAATTTATAGTTCAGTCTTAGCATTAGCACAACCATTTGGAGGAGAGAAAACTGAAATTACAAAACACATTACAAAGTTTATACACTACATTATATTAGAAGACTTTATTAGCTGGACGTGGCGGCACACAACTGTAATCCCAGCAGCTTGGGAGGCTGAGACAGGAAGATAGTGAGTTCAAAGCCAGCTTCAGCAAAAGCAATGCATTAAGCAACTCAGTGACCCTGTCTCTAAATAAAATATAAAATAGGGCTGGGGATGTAGCTCGGTGGTTGGGTGCCGCTGAGTTCAATCCCTGGAACCAAAAAAAAAAAAAAGAAAAAAAGACTATGACTTTATTAAAAGATATCATAATTTATTTACAACTAATTTTTTTTCACTTTTAGGCATGAGTATAATAGACCCTACAAAACTCAGAACAGAATTGTTTGAGTTTTGTTATTGCTGTCATGTCCCCTATGCCAATAGTAAGAAATAACAGTGCCTGATATGAAGAAAACAGAATATAAAATGTGTACAGTCTCTTAAATCTCATTATTACCTGAGTACATCACTATCTTCCAACACAATTATTATTGTTATTGATTATAATTTTTGAATCATTTAATTGCTCTAAACGCTTTAAATGTGGTAATATATAACATAATCCTCTTCTAATAGGCACTATCATCACTTTTACTTTACAGTCAATGGAAGACACAGAGGATTTAAGTAATTAACCCAAGTTACTCCATATAATTGGAGTGCACACAAAATTGGAAAACAGAAGTCTGACTCTAGGCACTCTTTTCAACAATTACACAAAAGACATTCATATTGGTAGTATGAATTGCTCAAGAAAATATAACATAGATCTATGTGTAAAACAGAAAACTATAAAACTTGTAGAAGATAATATACAAGAAAACCTAGGTAATAATGACTATTTAGGTAGATCATCAAAAACACAATCCAAGAAAGAAAAAAAAATCAATATATCGAAAAGTTATACTTCATTAAAAGTTTCTCCTGAACAATATTGGAGGAGTATTAAAGAAACAATAGAATAAAAACTCTGGGAGAAAATCTTTGGAAAGCAAGTATTTGATAAAGCATAATTTAAAAAGAACCATTAAAACTCAAGGACAAATGACCTGAATAATCATTTAACATGCAATCCAGCTGTTGCACACCTTAGTATTAATGAAAATGAGCTGAAAACATGTCCACACAAAATGTTTCACATGATAAGCAGTTTTATTTGCATTTTCCAAAGCATGGAAGTATAAAAGATGTCCTTCAGAAGGTGAATGCATAAACAAACCACAGTGTCTCCATACCATAGAATATTATATAGTACTAAAACATGAGCCACCAAGCCACAGAAAGACATGGGGAATTTTAAATGCATATTGCTATGTGAAAGAAGCTAATATGAAAAAGCTACTTACTTTATAGGACAGGTAAAACTAGAGAGGCAGTGAAAACATCAGTGATTGCCAGGGGTTTGGGGAAAATGGATGGAGGAATGATTAGGTAGAGTGCCAGAAAATTTTAGGGAAATCAGATTATTTTGTGTGATACTGAGATGGTATCATAAAACAATGCATTTGGCAAATCACTTATAAAATATAACACATGATGTGAACCCTAATGTAAGTTATCATCTTTAGCTAATAACAATTTATCAATATTGGTTCATCAATTATAAAAACTGCACCAAGCCAATGCTAGTTAATAGTAGGGGTGGAGTATGTTTTTTTTTTTCTGTAACTTCTGCTCAATTTTCCTGTAAACGTACATCTATTTTACACTCTCAATTTTATTATGGGCTTGAAAATTGACATAGTATTATATAAATTTTAAAAATGAGCCTATAATTTTACCTTTAGGGG
This sequence comes from Geosciurus inauris, assembly GCA_004024805.1. Taxonomy (NCBI): domain Eukaryota; kingdom Metazoa; phylum Chordata; class Mammalia; order Rodentia; family Sciuridae; genus Geosciurus; species Geosciurus inauris. The sequence continues at coordinate 72,088 of PVHX01008084.1, forward strand.
TATGTCAAATTATTTTTAAATGTTTCTGAAACTCAAATATGTATCTATGTAATGAAAATAACATCAACTATCATGCCCAGTTTATGAGGATCAGATATTTGTCTGTGATAACCTGCTTTGAAAACTAAATTGTAATAAATATGTGTCACTATTTAATTCATTAATGCTAAAATATTGTTTTGTATTTTTTAAGTAATTTATCTATTACTGAAATACTACGAAGTGGAGAAAGGACATGGATCATTGACATTAAATTCAGTCTCAATTATATGGCAGGGATTGAGAAGAAGCATTTTGTTAGAAAATTACCAACACAATTTGAAAAGCAGTTCAATAGCTGATCATCTTCCAAGTGCAATCAATATTCACAAAGGAAATATTTGATGTTTTAAACACATGACATTTACTAAATATCCTTGATGGAGTTACTAAATTTGATGAACTTTGTGTTACATATTCTTCTGTCATAGCCACTGAGATTGGCATGAGATACAGGCTATTAGCAGAGATCTATACTGAACAATCAAGATGGGAGAGAGGAGAGAACAGGGAAGGAAGGATCACTACACTGCTCAGGGCAATGTGCACAACGTTGATCTTGGAATGGTCAAGAATGAGAGAAAAGGTGAATTTGGATTTGTATAAAGGAAATTTGATCCCCTGAAGGGGACTTGACAGAACATTTCCATCATTCACTTTTGGCTTCAGAGTAAAGTCTTCCATAAAAACAATCTTAGATTCCCTATGGCAAGTCCATCCCCTAAAACACAAATGCATTATTAGAAATTAAAGCCTAAAAACCTTTCCTTCCTCCCTTCCTTTCTTCCCTTCCCTTATTTCCTTTCAAAGTCATTCATTGGGTGTTGGCTTTGTGACAGCTTTGCTAAGTGCCAGCCTTTGGACGTGGTGCTGACAGACACAAAAACCATCACGGAGTGGTAAGTGATGGAGATAGAGAAGTGGACTGGTTATGAGCAAACAAGAAAGAAACATAAATCCAGAGAGCTCCTGAGGCTTGAAGGACAGAATTAGTTATATTGAAGGAGGAAGGCAGAGAGGAAAAAAAAAAAAAAAAAAAGACTAAGCAGGAAAAGAAACTCTTCTGAAAATATTTAAATAAGATTCAGTAAATGTCACCCATTTCCAGTATGGCCAGAGTATATGTGTATAAAATAGATGGAGGATAAAGCCAAAGAAACACAGCAAGCTTAAACAATGAATTGTCTTGTAACAAGAGAGGGGCAGAGTGCCAAATTCAATTACAATTATCATGGCAAGGTCATAGAGAGACAAAGCACTATAGAATTCAAAAGAGATGGTAATAAGTAGCAAGTCAACTCAAGATTCATTCTATGCAAGGCAATACACAAGAATGATACATAGAGATAAATAGATAATACCTAATTGAATCCACATCACAAAACTATGAACAATAATGTTCTCTTTTGAGAAACAGAAAAAAATTAAGTGCATTCAAACTCAAGTCTTCCTAACTTCAGAGTTACAACTTTTAACCACAACATGAACAGGTTTGGAAAATTCAATAGCTACATTCATTTTCCATTCATTACAGAGTAAACATATTTGTACTTATTTCTGAGTGATTTATAAATGTGTAAATATCCTTCAATTGAATGTTTAAGGCAAAAATTAGAGGAAGGACTTAAACTTTTATAAAACATGTGCTTGGTGGGATTATAAATCAGTAAAAATTTAAAAATGATTGAAAGCTGGGTGTGTTGGTGCACTTAAAGTACCAGCTGCTTGGGGACACCGAGGCAGGAGGATCACTTCAGCTTAAGAGTTTGAGGCCAGCCTGGGCAAAATAGCAAGAACTCGTCTCAAAATGAATAAGCAAATAAAATAAAACAATTTTAACACTCACAAAGCATAGATAGGAAGTATTTAATAGTGACAATTTTTAGTCATTTCCCTTATTTTAGAATTTAAGGAACTCTTCTTAATTTTGATTATTTTATGAATTTTCTATAATTTTTTTAATTTTCTATAAATCCTTTACATACAGCATTAGAAATAATTTTATCATTTCCTGTATCATCATAGCCAATATTGTTTCATATTCCCTAAACCTGTAGATCCTGCTATGTATTGTAATGGGTTACCTTTCCACAAAGTCAACAGCTGGTGTATGGTGCACACATATACAAATGCTCACAGATAGACACATACTCACAATATTTTAATAACAGTTCATTGTGTGAAGGTATGCCACTAAGTTTTTTAACAATTTCTTAATTGGCAGACATTTAGACTGAATCCAAGATTTCTCTGTTAAAAAAATAATTTCAGGGACATATTTATATTCATGCATATTTATATACTTTTGTGAGCTTGTATTATTATTTCCTCACATTTCTATAAATTGGGTTTTTTTAATTCAAAGGGTATACACTCGTTACCTTGTGATCATTGCCTTTTATAAAACATGCTGATTTACATGATTTTATTATACTAGAATGCATAGTTCTTGATCTTCTTTAATTCTGTACATTATAAATATCTGCAATAATTAGTAATGTTGATTAAAACATATTTTGTTATTGTTTTCATTTTTTTGACAAATAATAAGTCTGAATCTTTTCATTTATCTTTTGGTCATTTGTACTTCTTTGATCTAAATTTCTCTTCCTGTACTTTGTCCATTTTCTTTAGGGTTGTTTGGAATACTTTATACTAAGTGCGGTAATCACTTTTATGTAAAATTTATCCCACTTTTGCTACATAGTAATTTATTATTTAGTTTTGTTCATGATCTGGGAACCATGAAAATTCTTTTCAAATAAAATACATTAATTTTTCTTTTTGGTTTTAGTGTCTTGCTTACAGAAGACTTTAATGAATTTCAATGATAAAAAATCAGGTAAAGTCCTTGTTTATATTTTTTGTCATTTTATCACTTTTGTACAGTTGTGCTAATTTGGTGATAATATCATTTCTCAAGCAGCTCTCATTTTCCACACTTGGCTGTAACATTTCTATCATTTCCCATTAAAATATATTTTAAAAGTTTGTTGATAATGGGTGTAACTGCTAGCATAAAGTAATTCTGTGTAGTTTCCTGATAGGGATCATAGAAGAGTGAGATCTAATTATCAGTCACTTGAATAAGATTTATGAATGAATGAGTGAGCTGATTTCTTCGTACTCACAATAAAAAAGACATGATGGTGTACTAGCAGGTTTTGCCCTCTGTCCCATCCCTCAGGCTAACTCTGTTTTTACTTGGAGTTGTGGTGGTTGGTGTCCATGTACTCAGAGAGAACCTTACTACGATTGAGTACTGCTTTTCCACACTTCTCCATTTCAGGACATTCTCTGAAGCTAAAGGAGTTCACTCAGTCCAAATGCATAGCAGGTTTCAAGATAACTTTTGTATTAGTTTCCTATTACTTTTCTAAAAAGTTACTACAAATATAGGGCCATAACAACATAAATCTGCTGTCTTACAATTCTGGAAGTCAGAGAACTGAAGTGTGTCTCACTATGGAAATGATGGCAGAACTGCCTTCCTCCTGGAGGCACTGGGTGAGAGACCATGTCCTGGCCTCTCCCAGTTTCTACAGAATGCCAGCATGTCTTGGTTCCTGACCATGAGGGAGCCAGCAATGATTAGTTGAGCCTTCTCATAGCATGCCACTCTGATCTGCCTTCCTCTTCACTTTAAGTTTACTTGTACTGCATTGGGCCCACACAAATAATCTAAAATAATTTCTCTATCTTAAGGTCTGCTGATTCTACCTTTATCTAAGTTGGAATGTTAATCTCTTTGCCATGCAATTTAGCACATTCAGACATTTATACATGGTTCCAGACTTTGGGTCATGAACATCATTGAGTGGTAATTATTCTGCCTGCTACAACCCTCTTCCATTGGATTTTAAAGAGACAGTAAACATTCCCATGTCTGTTCTTCACTGATACTGCAGTGGAAATAAGCCTCAGATGCACATAGTAATAATCAATACTGTAATGTATGCTTTGTTGACTTTGATTTGTTTTCTGTGGGACACCCCTATCTCTCTTCTTCCTGAGAATCAACTCCCAAGTGAACACTGTGCTTTTAAGTCCTTCTCTCAGGCTTTGATTTTAGGGAAACTCAAACAAAAATATGTGTTACCATGTGTTACCATGGCTATAGATAGGAGTCTCAGACAATGGAATTGTGGAACCCGATTTCTCTCTGATCAGAGGAAAAACTGAATTCCAGGTGAAATTATAGGTACATTTGCCACTGAATAGACTTTGTAAAGTATGGCCCCATAATAATCTTGTTCATTTAGCCAGTAAAGACCCTATAAATTGATGATGATGATGGACTACTAAGAACTTATCAAAGTAGTGACCCAAGTAGAGCTACTATGATGGATGCAGTATCTTCACAGGAACAAATTCACACAATCTTTACCACTAAGTATGTAGATACATATATGACAAATGTATTTGTTTCATTATGTATAAATAAAAAGAATCCAATTCATTTTTCATTTATAAGTGGAGGATAGCAGTTCTTGTGCAAGGGCTATATAATAACTCTTCTGCTTCCTCTCAAAATGTAGCCTGCAGAAAGAGTGACTGATTTAGTTAGCATTTGCATCATTGTCACCAAAATACCCAAGAAGAACAACTCAGAGGAAGAAAAGTTTATTTGGGGATCATGGTTTCAGAGGTCTCAATCTATACATGGCTGACTCCATTGCTCTGGGCCCGAGGTGATATGTCACATCACGGGGGAAAGGCTCAGCAGAGAAAAACTGCTTATCTCATGACAAGGTCAGGAAGAGAAAGAGAGAGGAGGTGGAGGGAGAAAGGGGCCACAGGGTCTAAGATAGACCCTTCCAGGACACGTCTCTAGTGACCTACCTCCTCTAGCCATACTCCATCTGCCTACAGTTACCACCCAGTCAATCCATTCAAATCTGGATAGACTGATGAGGTTACAACCCTTATAATCCAACCATTGCACCATCCAAACATTCCTGCATTAATGCAAAATCCTTGAGGGGATACCTCATATCAAAATCATAACATTCTACCAGAGTCCTCCAATATCTGTGCCCATCTCACAATGCAAAATGTATTTAGTTTATCTCCAGGAGCCATACAGTCTTAACAGTTTTAGCTTTGCCCAAAAATCTAGTCCCAGTCCAAAGACTCATCTGAGAATTATGGCAAACTCTTGGCTGAGTCCCTGTAAATATAGAAAAATCTAGTTACATAGATCAAATATACAGTGGCATAGAGTAAACATTACCATTCCAAAAAGGAGGAATGGGGTATAGAAAGAAGTGACAGGGTCAAAGCAAGACCAAACTCAAGTCAGGCAAACAGTTCTCACAACTCCATGTACAGCATCTAAAACATGACTGGGAAACAGGCTCTCCAAAGTGCTTGGAGAACCCCACCTCTTTGGACTTTTCAGTCATGGTGCATATGGGCTCTCTTTTAGCCTGGCTCTTTCCTCAGCAAGCAGTTTTTCTCAGCAGACAATCCAGATTACTGGCATCTCTTAATGAAGCATCTCCATCTAGCATCAACTTCACCTTTACAATTTCCTACATTCCTCTCTCAGGGGCAGTCTCCAGAGATTCTGACCCTAACATACTTGCCTGTCCTCCCAAGCCTTTCTTTGAAATTTCCATGAAAGCTTCCTTGATCCCTTAGCTTTGGCATCCTGCATTCCCACGGAGCCAGAACCACATGAATGATGACAAGAACTGTTGCCATCTTAAGCAGTTACTTGGCTCTCTAGGACTATGGCTCAGATGCTTCTTAGTGCTTATATAGCTCAGCATGGTGAAGCAACTTTCTAGCACTCCCTGTGTATGTAGAAGGTGTCTCATGATCTTTTCTTGAAAGAGTTTTCTGCTCTACATCCTTGGGTCTGTGGTGGGCATGGTCTTGCAAAGCCCCAAGATGCCATCAAGCCATCTTTCCTATTATCTCTATGCAAAGTACTTAGCATTTCTAGAGGCTACAATCTCTTCAACTTCCATGGTCCCATCTTTATATACTTTTCTAGCCAAACTGCAGTTCTTAAAACCCTTTAGCCCTGCTTTCTGCTCCTAATTCTCACAGTAAACTTGGCTAAAAGCTGCCAGAAATATTCATGTCACTGACTGAATTTTGTGCTACATTGAAATTTTCTCTGCCAGATTAGTCTGTCGCTTTTAAATTCTGTCTTATACAGAGTCTCAGAACATGGGCAAAATGTAGGCAAATTTTTGCCATAATATAAGGGAATGACTTCTAGTTCAAGTCTCAATAGAGTCCTCATTTCTCTCTGAAACCTCTGAGCACAGTTCACATTCCTATACGCATTCTGATCTTTTGAGCTCCCATCATAATCACTCATTAAACTCTGCTTGCAATATTCTAAAGCTTTTCAAGCTTACATCTCTAAACTTTTCAAAATTCCTATCACAAACCACTTACAGAGCCACATGGTCAGGTTAGTCAAACAACCACCTCATTTCTCAGTGCTAATGTCCATTTTAGTTAGCTTTATGAATTATTATGAACAAGATACCCAAAAAGAACATCTTAGAGGAGAAAAAGTTTATTTGGGCCTAATGGTTTCAGAGTTCTCAGTCCATAGACAGCTGACTTTATTGCTCTGAGCCCAATGTGAAGCAGCAGATCATGTGGAAAAGACCCAGCAGAGGTCAGAAGAAAGCTGTTAATCTCATAGCAGGATCAAGAAGAGGAGAGAGAAAGATAGAGATAGAGATAGAGATAGAGAAAGGGAGAAAGGGAGGGAAAGAGAGAGGGAGGGGGGGAATAGAGGAGAAGGAAGGAGAGAAGGGGACAAGGGGCCACAGGGCCACAGGAACCACTTTCAGGGCACACCTCCTGTGACCCACTTCCTCCTTCAGTAACACCCCACCTGCCTACATTTACCACCTAGTCAGTCCATTCAAACCTGAATTCCTCAATACAGGAATGATCAGAGGTGAACATAATTGGATCCTGAAAGCTATAATCTAAATCAGTCCATCCTAATTTGGACTGACTGACTGATAAATTTATGCAGGAAAGACATGGCTACAGGAAGTGGGTCACTTGGGGATGTGCTCTGAGAGCATGCATCTTCTCTGTAGCCCCACCTTCCTTCTGCTATCTGACCCCACCATGAGCTGAGCAGCTTTCTTCCTCTGGGCCATTCCCCAATGTCATTCTGCCTCACCTTGGGCCCACAGCAATGCAGTCAGCTATCTATGCACTGAAACCTCTAAAACAATTAGCCCCAAATAAACTCTTTTTATTCTCTAAGTTGTTTTTGTTGGGTATTTTGGTAATAACAATGCAAAAGCTGACTAAAGAATTAATGACATTCTTCAGGACCTTACATGAATACAGCTTTAAGGAGCAAAAAGGTATGAGGCATACTATACACCTCACCTATGGGTGCAGGCAAGTCATTGCATATATATCCTACCAGTATGTGTGCTTAGTGCCCTTCTTTGGGTTTTGGAGGCAGAATATAGTGAATATTAGAATTCTGCTGTAACCCAATTATCAGGGGATTCAGAAGCTACTAATTTTAATGACTTGACTAGAACAAGACCTATCTATGATTCAAACCCAGGCTTAAATGCAAACTGCCCTGCATCTGGGACCATGGAATCAGACAGATCTAATGTGAGACATTTCAGTGGTTAAAAGGGATACTGTGTTGGAAAATCCAAGAATAAATCCCAATGGAATAACAAGGTCCCTTTAAAATAAAAGCCCTAAATTGATTTTTTTTCTTTAATTTCCTGGTAAAAGATATTTTTTTTTTAATTTTAGTTTCCTCATGGTGAAAATAAAAACTAAGAAACTGATTCCAAAGCTTGGGCAGATACAAGCAAGTGTTGAAAAAAATAGAATTGTCTCATATTCTCAGGCTAGCAAAATCAAGCATAATCTACATATGTGTATTTCTTGGCTTTTGTTTCTATAAATTGTAATGACTTATGTGGGACCAGCAAAGCATATTAGCTGCCTCCTCACTTTGGGCTAAACTGTGATTGAATTTATTTTTCCCCTTTAAATCATTTTCTTTTATTTTGATGTGGGAAGACAATTGAACCAGACTGTTAGAAGTTCCAGCAGGGACTCTGGCCCGGGGTGCTGGTAACAACAGAGGAAACACACTAAAAACCCAAGATTGTTAAACAAGACATGTCTTCCAAGGTAGTAAAATGTTTTTCATTTGGAAAGTACTTTGTAGACTTTTACAGAGTCCTTGATGAAGATGAGCACTTGATCACTGGTTATAAACAGACTATGGAATGAAGCTACCTATCAGGTACTGGGTACATAACTGTGCTTTCTGAGCACAAATTTCCAAGAGCTCACTGAGGGGAAGATTTATCTGCTTGGGATTCATCACAGTATTGCCTCAGAATAGTGGACAGATTTTATGGTAAAAAAGTTGAGATGATAGGCACATAACTATAGCATTTGCTAAATCTACTCCTATAGCATACATGGCTTTCCTAGAAGCAGTCAATGTTCTAGAATATGTGAAGTAGCCTTGTAAAGCCTCCACTTAGGCACTGACTCAGGAGCAATGCTGTGGGGGCTTGATGTGCTCTACTTCAGATGAAGCACACCCATTCAACTGGCTGCCACAAAGGAATAATGGACTAAATTGTGCCTTCCCCTGAATTCATATTTTGAATCCCTTACCCCCAACTTAACTGTATGTGGAGACAGAATCTTGAGGAGGTAATTAAGGTTAAATAATATCATAAAGGTGGGGTCCTAGTCCTTTAGAATTTTGACCTTAAAAATAAAATCTTACTCTCCATGTGCACACACAAAGGAAGTCCAGGTGAGGGCACAGTGAGAAGGTGGCCATCTGCAAGCCCAGAAGGGAGCCCTTACCAGGAACTGAATCACTCGCATTTTGGTGGTGGCTTCCTAACCTCTAGAATGCGGACAAAATATATTTTTGTTGTTCAAGGAATCCAGTCTGTGGCATTTTGTTATGACAGTCCAAGATGACTGAAACAAAGGATTAAAGCTTCTACACATTTCTCTAATTGTTAGAGGTGTTGAACAGTTTTTCATATATTTGTGATCAATTGTATTTCTTCTGTGAAGTGTCTGTTCAGTCCCTTAGGCCATTTATTGATTGGGTTATTTGTGGGCTTTTGTTTTTGTTTTCTTTTTGGTGATTTTTGAGTTTTTTTTTATATATCCTGGAGATTAATGCTCTATCTGAGGTGCATGTAGTAAAGAATTTTTCCTATTCTGTAGGCTTTCTCTTTACATTATTGATTGCTTTCTTTGATGAGAAAAACTTTTTAGTTTGAATCCATCCTATCCATCAGGAATCATCGATTCTTGATTTTACTTTCTGTGCTTTAGGAGTCTTGTTAAGGAAGTCTGTTCCTAAGCCAACATGGTGAAGATTTGGGCCTACTTTTTTTTCTATTATGTACAGGGTCTTTGTTCTAGTGCTTAAGTCTTTGATCCACTTTGAGTTAAGTTTTGTGCAGGGTGAGAGATAAGGGTTTAATTTAATTTTGCTGCATATGGATTTTCAGTTTTCTAAGCACCATTTTTTTTTGGACTTTGTTCAAATTTACTTTTACTTAGGTTTATTTTTGAAATAGAAAATAGAGCAATGGATATGAATAAGATAAGGAGTCAGGTAGGGGAATACAATTTCCCCATCAAAAAAAGAAAAGAGGGGCTGGGGTTGTGGCTCAGCAGTAGAGCACTTGCCTAGCATCTGTGAGTCACTGAGTTCTATTCTCAGCACCACATATAAATAATATAAAGGTCTATCAACAACTATTAAAAAAATTTAAAAAAAGAAAAGAGATGTGTGGAGTAAACAAAAGGGGCTGAAAGGGAGTGAGGAAGAACCAGACAAAGAGAAGAACTATAGAATGAAATTTATCAAATTATGCTACACTTGAACTTTGGTGAATACAGCCTTCCTGAGTGGAGAGAGATTTGCACGAGGGAGGCAAAGCCAAGAACTTCGAGTTCTCTACATTTGACATCATCTATTACATCTCAAGCCTTACTCAGGTCAATCTCTCAAATACTGTATAAGCTGTACTTATACCAGTTATTTTCGATGCTTTGTGCATAACTTGCATCTGAAAGTTGGAAAACATCAAATAGTGTACTGTGGGTAACAGTGATACTATCTGAACTGTCTGTTGGTGGGCTATAACTGCACTTCCTTTCCTCTGGTCCCTGTGTCATTTTTGACTTCACCAACAGATAGAAATCAGGTTGTTCCCACCCAGGGGCTTTTTATGTTACATATTTCTGTCATGCCTTTCTTATACATTTCACATTTCTCACATGTGCATTTCTTCCTCCTCTCTTTTCATTCTTTCTTCTTTTCCATTTTTGCTTTAGCTCTTTCTTTTCTGTATAAGAAATATTCAGAATAAAAATATTAAGATCTTCATTGCCTTTTTATTTTATCATGTAATTTTATCCCACCCTTATGGACTATTTCATTGGAACTCTTGCATCATGAAGACTTCTTATTTGAGGCCTTTTCTGGTCTCACTAAATATAACATTTTCCTCAAACTATCAGTGGAAGATTCATCTTTGTGCTCTACTGGAATATGTCACTTTTTATGTCCTTCATATCTTCCTGTTTCTTGATTTATTCCTTTATTTTGCTGTATTTTAAACAGCATACCACAGTGACGCAGCCACTTCAATGCTTATAGCAGCTCAATTCACAATAGCTAAACTGTGGAACTAACCTAGATGCCCTTTGATAGATGAATGGATAAAGAAACTGTGGTGTATATACACAATGGAATATTACTCTACAATAAAAGAGAATAAAATTATGACATTTCGATGGAGTTGGAGAATATCATGCTAAGTGGAGTAAGCCAATCTCAGAAAAGCAAATGCCAAATATTCTCTTTGACAAGTGGATGCTGATCCATAGTGTGGGGGAGGACATGGGAAGAGTGGAGGAACTTTGGTCACAGGGGTGGGAGGAAGGAGGGGGCAGGGGGACAGTAAAGATGGTGGAATATGATGTACATCATAGCCCTAGCTTTATGTATGACCACATGTATGTTGTGATTCTACATCACATAAAACCAGAGAAATGAAAAGTTGTGCTCCACCTGTGTACAATGAATCAAAATGCACTCTGCTATCATGTAAACCTAAATAGAATAAATAAATAAATTTTAAAAAATTTACTTCCCATTTACCTTTTGTACAAACTTACTCGAGTGTATAAATATAGCACCATTTTTTAAATAGACTGTCTTTACTCCAATGAATGTTTTTGGCTCCTTTGTCTACTATGTGGGTAAAAGAGTACATTCATACATTGCTGATGAGAGTGCAATTGGTGCAACCATTATGGGAAGAACTATGGATATTCCTCAGAAAACTTGGAATGAAACCATCATTTGACCCAGCTATCCCATTCCTCAGTTTATACCCACAGGACTTAAAATCAGTATACTACAGTGGCACAGCCACATCAATGTTTATAGTAGCTCAATTCACAATAGCTAAACTATGGAACCAACCTAGATGTCCCTCAACCAATGAATGGATAAAGAAAATGTAGCACACACAGTGCACACACACACACAGCCTTAAAAATATGGCATTTGTAGGTAAATGGATGGAGCTGGAGAATAAGTGAAATAAACCAATCTCAAAACACCAAAGGCTGAATGTTTTCTCTGATATTCAGATGCTAATTCACACTAAGGGATGGAAAGGCTAAGGAAAAATAGAGGTATTTTGTATTAGGCAAAGAAGAGTGAAGGGAGGGTAGGGGGAATGGGGGTAGGAAGAATAGTAGAATGACTTGGACATTATTACCCTAGGTACATCTTTGATTTCACAGCCAGTGTGATTCTACAACATGTACAACCAGAAAAATGAGAAATTATACTCCATTTATGTATGATATGTCAAAATGCATTCTACTGTCATGTATAAGTAATTAGAACAAATTTTTTTAAAGTTTCTACACAGGTAATAAATGGGTAATTGTAGTAACCATGTCCTAAAATGGGCAATGGAATCAGGGGCTCATATTTCTCAAGGAAGACATAATTCATTCCACCAGGAAAATGAACTACCTGTATTAGATGAAACATAACTGCAGGTAAGATTAAACTGAAATAGGTGGTAGAGGGGTTAATAATGATAAAACATAATTTGTGGATCAGCTATATCAGTAAGGAATGTTCTGGAAAATCATTCTCTGATCATTTCCTTTTTAGAGATTTTCACTGGCTATCATTTTGAAAGGTTAGTGAGTCAATGAAACAAGTACAATATGAGGAGATCTGAGTAGTAAGTGGGGTGGACTGGTGCAGATGTTTTTGGTGCTCCATGCCATGTCACCTTGGCTCACCTACAATTTAATTTGCCATTCCCACTGACTGCATCTGGTTCTAGACAATTTTTGCCTTGAGCTTTTTTCAGCTTTAATTGTACAGATCCATTGTTAATAGGGAAGAGTAACACTCTTGGAGACAAACATTAACCAACAGGTAAAACATTCCAATTTCTTGCTCTTTTAGAAATGCAGTTCTGAAACATGTTATATTAAGTCCTCAGAAGACTCTGACTCAGACATGTGTACAGTGGTCCATGGTGACAAGGAGTCGGACAAAGCTCCCTTCATTAGTGCTTCTTCCTTTCACATTTTGCATTCTACCCCTCTCCTTCACACCTGACTCTCAAAAAATCTGCTTGTATTATTGATATAGTCAACACCTCCCCTATAATGTGGTCAGCCCTTCCAAAACACTCTAATCAAATATGGTGCCTTATTCTCTAGAAGCCAAGGGCAACAGAAAGACTCTCTGGGAAAGCCTAAATTCTTTAATATATTTATGCCTAGTCTCAAACCTACCATGATACCCAGAAAGACTAGATTGTCATGTATTTTGAGATCAACTCCCTCAGAGCAGAGTATATTGATGACATGTCCACAATAAAAGGTAACAGTGGAATAAATCTTGTTGAGACTTATCCCAAAAGGTTCTTCTGAGGATGTGACATTTTATCTGAGTCCTAAAGAAGAAGTAAAAAGATAAAAGAAAAGAAAATAATTTTAAAATGAGAAAAAAAAGAATTTCGAAAAAACTGTTATGGAATGCAATAAACTAGGTTTGAGTGTATGAGATCAGAATGGAAATGTATATAAAATCAGATTACATGGGACCATAGGAGACATTATAGTGCCCATATATTGTGAACTCTTCCATTTAAGAGTGCTCAAACATCTCGTGGCTATAGCATTCTTGTGCCTGAAGGCTTTTTGTTCAGGCCAGAGAAATGAAGAATAATACATACTAATAAATGACCCAAATAGTGGCTAATGAAATTTGGAGTGTGTGTGTGTGTTAAAGGACAGGAGGGAAAAAAGACAATAAAGGATTTTAAACAAAGAAATAAAAATTTCTAATAAAGATGTCCAAAAAGTCTCTGACATGTGAGCATAAATACATTAAGGGAGACAATAGGAAAAGCACAAACACTTAAGAAGCTGTTACAAAATCTGCATAAATGATGATGATTTGGATGAAGAAAGAAGAAAGGACACAAACAAAAGTAGGTAAATTCAAGACATATTAAAGATAGAATTAATAAGACCATTTATTGGTTTGGATTTCTGTGTGTACCTAACAGAGGCATTAATAATGACCCCCACATTATTTGCTGATATTATTAAATGAGATGACAAAGTCAAGTGTAGGAAGTTAATATACTTAATTTGGTGGGGATGAGGAAGAGCTTCATTTTTGGCATTTTAAAATTTTGTTCATAAAAAACTTTTTTTTTTTTTAATTTTTATTCTTGTTTTATTTAGGCTTACATGTTGACAGTGTAAATTGACTCATTGTACATAGATAGAGGATAACCTATCAATTCTCTAGTTGTAAGTTGTATAGAATCACATCATATATGCAATCATACATAAAGTTAGGGTTATTATGACCATCATATTCCATCACCCTTGCTGTCCCCATGC